>JBCEWC010001207.1:0-43295 GCA_038996855.1 Solanum aculeatissimum
TTGTGTATTAAATTAGTTAGTACCAAACTAAACTATATTAACTTATATGTAACACGTGGCGTGATCCCATTCTGACATTTGGTATGTGCATAGATATGACTTTCTTCCTTTTAATTATATATAGATGAGCCAAAAAGGTGAATGAAAAACATTGTTGGACCCAAAGGTAGATGGCAGGGCATTTTAGGTACAATAGGTGGATGGAGGACATTTTTATACCAATAGTTTGAAGACATTTTAGGGCCTTCTCCGTAATATATATTGTTTTTTCTGTTCCAATTTAAATTGTTAACTATTGCAATTTATAAAAATTTTTACATAAAAATTTAAATTACTAATTATTATAATTTATAATATTTTTATTATAATTTTTTAATATTTAAAAATTCCAAAAAAATAAAAAATAAGCATAGAACAAGTCCTACTACTAAAAAAAAGTAGCAATATAAGGAACTACGAACAACAAAAATATACTCGATACTTAATAATAACAACACACCAATACTGGATACTTAGTAATAAAGAGAAAGTAATAGTTGTAGTAAATTAAACTAAAGTAAAGAATAAATAAGATGCTTTTCCAGTGAGTAAAGTAAAATAAATAAGATGTTTTTTTATTCTTAGGCTCCACATAAAAAAATAATGTTTTTTATTTGAAAAAAGAAGTGTCTTTTGAATAATATAGAAAAACTCTAACTATATTTAAAATAATTTATACTCTCTTTATTTTATATTAATTGAATTTGTGAGATAATACACATATATTAAAAAAATATTTGATGACATAATTTGAATCACAATTTTTAATATTATCTTTATGAAATCATAAATATAACTTCGTAAGTAATATACTTTATTTTCTAAAAATATAAAACTTCAATAAATGAGATAATATATGAAATAGAAGGAGTAATGTCTACTTTTAACCAGAGAAATCAACCTACAAGTGACCTACAAATTAGGAGCGTGTGTTGGTGGTTCGATTTGATTTTGAAATTTATATGTTTGACTTATCGATTTATAGATATATTAAATTGTAATAAAATTATTAAAATATTAATTTGTCGATTATTGATTTGATTATCATTTTAATCACTAAGATTTCCCACCAAAAGAATAATTAAAAATCACTTAAAAATCAAATGACAAATCCAATATACCATGCTTGTGAAGTGATACAATACATCTTGCTTAAAAGTAAATGTTGATACCTTATAAAATAATTAAGAATCTAAAAAATTATAAATGAAAATACAAAAACAAACTCTTAGTCAAAAATTCAGTATACAAAATAATCTAAATATAATTTATTAAATTATCATCAAATCAACGATTAACAAGAATTCATATAATTAAGAATCAATAACCTGATATAAAAAGATAAAATAATTACCAAAATCACTAAATTAATAAATTTTTTCCTGCCCTACTACAAACCTGTTACTCATTATGTAACCACAAAATATGGTGAGCCGTACAAACTTACTTCTTTGGCCGATTTCGCCGTTAAATTGGTATAATAAAAAACAAATTAAAAGTCAGGGATATAATTCATAATTAATATCGGCGGGCGTTACATAGATATTAATGATTTTATTTTTAATAAAATAATTTATAATTTATTTTAAAAATAATTATTAAATATATAAAATTTAATGCGTATTTAACTCAAAATCACGATTTTCATAATTTAATATACTAGGGGCCCAAAAAATATTAGTAGTCGGCAAGGTAGTCCGTGTTTTGAGTGTGTGGCAGAGGGGGTGGGGTGCAAAAGAAATCAAAAGATGTTAAATAAGAAGCATTATTTTTCCATTTAGAGTCTCGGTTACATTGCAATTGCATTTCGGGAATAGCATAGCGAGAGCCAGAGAGAGAAGGCCGAAATAATAGGAATGGAGAATGGAGGAGGCGAAGATCCACTAGTAGAACAACCACCACCACCGCCGCAGCCACGGTTGAAGCCGATCCCACCAAATCCTCCGCCCACAGATCGGCCCGCTCGGATTTACGCCGACGGTATCTACGATCTCTTCCACTTCGGCCATGCTCGCGCCCTCGAACAAGCTAAGAAACTGTATGTTTCTCCTCTAGGTTATCTTTTCGTCGCGTAATACTCTATATGAGTTTTGAATTATTAATTGATTTTTATTGTGAAAATTAATTTTTTGTGGTTCATGCTTTTTATATTCTCTGAGTGACATGGAGAGTGTTTTTTATGTATTACTTTGTGTGAGAGAGATCCAATCAGAAAGCTGGTTGATTTCGGTGGGAAGAGTTAACGGTACCTGTGTATTGGTTGGGAAAATAAAGGTATCTAGTGTAATCTAGGTGTGGAAAGAAGAAAAAGAAATAGGTGTTTGCCTAAGTTGCTTTTTTAAATTTTTTATTGGAATATTATTAGTTGTATAATTGTAGAGCCATGAAGAATATGTGAAATTGAACATATGTTTTACTTAGACTGAATTATTCATTGCCTAAATGTAGATTGCCCAACACTCAGCTTCTTGTTGGATGCTGCAATGATGAAATCACCCACAAATACAAGGGGAAAACTGTTATGAATGAAAAGGAGCGCTATGAATCTCTGCGCCACTGCAGGTTGGTTCGATGGGGTTGTTAATTCTGTTTAATGTTTGATATTTTTTTCAGTCAGATCTTAATGAAATGATCTTTCTTATTTGGTAATACTGAAATGATCAAGTATCTTTAGTTGCTGGGGTGAGATTCATTCTGTTGTCTGATGTCTTCAGAATACATTCACAAATATATGAACTTATATTTTCATGTAGATGTTTCTTTGAAATGATTGAGGTCCAGTCTTTTGTTTAATCTTTTCTCTTGTTCTGTTCATTTTCCTTTCGTTACCAATGAGATGAATAGTTGACGTTACTTTTGGATATTTTGTATAAAAAAAATTGGTGGTTGTTGGGAGAAATAAGAGACACAAGGATGAGAGTATTATAGCATATGTGAAGACCAATACTTTTTTTGTTGATAAGGTAATGGATTCTCATAGAAGGCATCAACAAGATGCAAAATTTTCAGAACAAGAGAAGTAAGAGACATTGTTAGCTCTATTAAAAAGGGCTTATCTAAAGTTAAGGAGCTAACAAAGTCCCAAAAAATTCTGGGTGATTGAAAGAGGGAGAAATTGCTCCAGCTTCAGAGCTTGTTAAAACCCTAGCTTCAAGAATGCTGCTTGGGGAAAAGATGCCCTCAAAGCATCTGTTGTTTCTTTCTTTTTTCTGTCCAGACACGCCAAAAAATTCCAGCAGGGATCATCTTCCATCCTTTCCTGATGGGTTTTCCAACCTTCCATGAGATCCAACTAACCATTGCATCTTTAATGCTATCTGACATAACCCAATTTGAGATGAACATGTTCCATATACCTTGTAACATCTGTACAATGAAGAAGATGTATGTTGGTCTCTTGGGCTTATGGCCTGTGATACATGAAGCATATGTTGATTTTTCTCCTGATGAGGTTGTCTTGGGTGAGGGAGGCTTCATGAAGGGGCAGTCAGCTAAATTAAATCACATTTGTGGTTAATTTGGTTTTCCAGATTAGTTTCGATGGCCAATTAATTAACATTTCATTTTGAGCACATAATGAATAGTATCTTACCTGTGTAAAGATTAATGCTTTATACCATCTATAATTTATGGAGGCATATTTACCCATGCGGGAGAATACTATTAATTACACTGGTCATGACTTTTTAAACTTAATTATCCTCGTTCAAGTTGGTGCATTTAAGTTGTATGTACCAAGTCTATGAGACTGTGACACATGTAACCAGTTTGAGGATCAATATGGAATTTCGCGAATGTTGCAAGATGATCATTTGACTTCATAAATTTTGTGGATAATGCTTCTTGGGAGTATCTTTCTTTTTGACAAAGGAACTGTAACTTTTATATACTTGGTCCTGTCATAAAATTCTAGATGTGATGCAACATGAAATGCATTGTGATGATTATGACTATGGGTTATTAAATTAGCTCATGAAAATATGACCCCTAGTTTGAGCTGTGCACATTCTCATGGCAGCTCAATTTGGGCACAATCCAAGTCAACCCATCTTAAAGTTGAGCTAATTTGATGCTAAACATACAATCATTATCAATCCATAAGAAAATTTATCAAAATATTTTAAAAAGAAATTTTTTTTGGTTTGAATTGTCAGATATATCCATAATAAACAAAAAAAAAGTTAGTTGGTAATTAAATAGTATGCTCTATAGAATAATTATGAGATCTACAATATTATATGGTAGTGAATGTTTGACCGCAAAAGTCCAACATATCTGGAAGATGAGTGTTGCAGAGATGATGTTAAGATGGATATGCGGTCATACTTTTTGCTCCCAGCGCTTTGCACCCGATTTCCCCCCCTACTTTTTCTATCTCGATTTTGCTCATGTTCTCCCTTTCAAGATTTTTCTTCTTCCTCAATTCACGGTTTGGTGATTTTCAGATTAGGTAACAGTTTTTGCATAAATATGCCAGGTATGTGTTACTTGTAACTTCTTCTACTGGAAAATCACAAGTTAGGCGCTTAATATTTCAAAATTTTTAGGGTTTATCTCAAGCTTTTTTTGTTGTTTATCAATGGTAGAAGATCATAACATTACAAAGAGGCTTAGTCTTGGTATGCCATCTAACCAACCTTCTTATCAAAACCGCCCATCCTTTGATTTGTGTATTTTCGCTCAAGAGGATGACAATGTAGGGGTTAATGCTGCTTTGACCCAGTTTAAATGAGAGAATTGAGTAACTAACTACAGTCAAAATCAAATAAGGAGAAGCCCGTTACACCAGATACGTGAATCGAAATTGGAAAAGAAAAAGGTTGTTCAGGATACGGTATCGAAAAGGGAAAAGAAGATAGTCTATGTCGTGGTAGTAGTACTACTTCACTTCCAACTACATGTTGGCCTCCCTCTAGGTGCTAAATTCAGATCCCCTGATGTTTGGAGTGGAGTGATTGAGAATATACTTGCATCTTGGGAAAGGCAATACCTCTCTATGGGGAAAGGCTCACATTAATCGATAGTGTTTTAGATAGCATTCCCACATACCAAATGTCTTTCATCACACTGCCTTCCAAAATAGTCAAGCAGCTCAACAAGATTAGGAGAACCTTTCTCTGAAAAGGGGGAAACAAGAAGCCAAGAATCACAAATTTCATCTTGTCAGATGGGAAAAAATCACAGTGCCTAAGCAGCTTGGAAGTCTAGGCACTAGGAATCTAACATTCATAATAAATGTATGCTTATGAAATGGTACGCAAGGATGAGAACTCTTTGTGGAAGGAGGCTGCAAAGCAATACATGGTTCTCAAAGCCCTTGGTGCACCATTCTTTCCAGAAGACCTCATGGTGTATGAGTCTGGAAGAATATCTGAAAGTTATGATCTGGATTTTCCTTAAGTTCTTCCTTTAAATTGGGAAGTGTATCAACATTAAATTTTGGGAAGACAAATGGTTAGGAGGGTCTACCCTAAAGAATGATTTTCCAAGCTTGTATCAGATAGCTCAAGACCAAAACTCTACCATCTCTCACAATTGGCAAAATAACTGATGGCAAGTACAGTTCAGGAGGAATATTCAAGACTGCGAACTGCCTTACCTTATGGAGTTATGGCCTAAATTGGAAGAGCACTCGTGTTTAGCCAGATATTACCGACAACCTAAGATGGAAGGATGGTCTCCATTCGGTGAATGAAGGCTAAGCTAACCTATGCTCTTCTCCAATGAGATAATTGACAGATGGCTCTGGAAATAAAGCTTCCCTCAAATCATATGTTTCAGCTGGATAGCATTATATGAAGCATGCCTTGCACAGGATAATCTCTATCAAAGGAAAATTCAGGGAGTCAATAGGTGTTTCATATGCCTTAACAATTTAGAATCCAATAGACATCTTTTGCTACACTGCCCAATCGTTACAGATATTTGGGGCATGTTTTTCTTTATTTTTGGTCTCAAATAGGTTATGCCACAAACAATAAAAGAGGCCTATGAATGTTGGTCTAAATGGAAAGTTAGTTCATTAGGACTCTGGCAGATGATCCCTGTGTGCATCATTTGGCGTGTCTGGATAGAAAAGAACCACAGATGATTTTGCTGGAATTTCAACTCCTTAAATGCTTACAGTTAAATGTATTTTATGGTTGTAAAGTTGGCAGAATCTCTCCCCCTAGATTGTCCTATTAATTTTTTGAACTTCATGTGTAACCTATGGCTGATAACCTTTTGGGCTTCTGATCAATGTGGAATAACTTGTTGGACGAAATGGTGAGTGACAAAGATATTTTGAAGACAAAAACAGTTCCATTTAGAAGATCAAGATGAATCGTCTTTCTTTGTTCTATTGTTGGTGTAAACAGGAAATTTTGGATTATTTATGAGACCTGATATATTTAATAGGTAGCTTGCAAGTAACTATCACATCAGGTTTTTCTCTTTTTTTTCCCCTCATTTTGAGTTGTACATACAGTTATCAGAACTAGCCTGGGTGCTGGTTTTATCCTCTGTACAAGCCTGTTACCTTTCTATTTTAAAAAAAATGTCACTTATGATGGTTCTAATACTGTAGCTTCTGATGGTTAATATCACCCTTTATCTTCAATATTTGTTATGGTGCACTTTCAATTAGGTTAACTGTGTATGCATTGATGCAGATGGGTTGATGAAGTTATTCCAGATGCCCCTTGGGTTGTTACCCCAGAGTTCATTGAGAAACATCGGATTGACTATGTGGCACATGACGCTCTTCCGTAAGGCTAAATCGCCCATAAAAATTTTACCTCTGTTGATTTGCATAAGGTCCTTGTTTCCTTGAAACCGTATTTAGATGAGCTTTTGATATTTGTTATCCGACTTATTCATTATTTTACTTAAAGATGGATTAGCTTTACATAACTAATTTAAGGTCTTTCCCCATTGTATGATTTGCATTGTTTTATTTGTTCGTGTTGTGTTTCAGTTTGATTCATAGATGTTTTTCCTTTTAATTTTTCGTCTTCTTGTATTCCACGTCAGTTATGCGGATGCAAGTGGAGCTGGAAATGATGTTTACGAGTATGTAAGTCCAAAATGAACTTCAGTTTATCATACACGACTTTCTACCCTATTCTTTTGATGTTTCTTTTAAATAATTTAGTTTGTGTCTGTGCAATGTTTTTGAGTGCATAAACCAGGGTGGTTTGCAACTTGTTCATCTTTTCTAACATGCTGTATGGAAGTCATTCTTTATTTTCTCATTGGTGATCCTTTATTAATCAGTAGTACTACAAGATATCTAGTTTGATATTCACTTTTTAATGCATGCTAAAGCCATATGTAATGTGAATATTTTTAATACCGGTGTTATTAGGTTAAGTCCATTGGTAAGTTCTTGGAGACCAAGCGGACTGATGGAATATCTACTTCAGATTTAATAATGAGGATTGTAAAAGACTACAATGAATATGTGATGCGCAATTTGGACCGAGGATATTCAAGGACAGATCTTGGTCTGAGCTATGTGAAGGTATACTCTTTAGTTTTGTCTGATTGAGTGATGTAATTACCTTTCCTTCAGAAAAAAGGTTTTTTTTTTTGCAAATGCAACGAAAGAAAAAAAAAAGTGTGTTAATTGGATGATGTAGACTTTCTGCTAGCATTAGCTTTACATCTTGTTTCATTATTTGCTTTGTCAGGTATTAACTTCATTTTGCCTCTTGTAGGAAAAAAGGCTGAGAGTGAACAGGGGTTTGAAAAAGTTGCATGAGAGAGTAAAGAAACAACAAGAGAAAGTGGAAGAAAAGGTATACTCTTCTAATTTGACTGCATTTCATTTCTCTATTTCGAATACAAGCCTGCCAGAAGAGTTCCCAATCTCCATAGAATATGTGGTCTGTAAATAAGTTTGGCAATTATCTTGAAAAAGCAAGAGGAAAGGATATTCAGATTTATGTCCTCAATCGTTTGTGCAAATGGCATTTTTTTGTTAAGAAGTTAACATCTTTTATTAGTCAAAAGAGTATCCTTGCACACCGGACTGCTAAAAGAAACATAGTTACAGGAACCACAAAAAACATAAACCGATTCTTTAACTAGTTACAATGACCCAATAATGTCAAATACCAAATCTACATCTTCTGCTATCTTCTGTTGAGTTGGAGACATCTTCAAAAGACCATGCATTCCTTTTCCTTCCAGTTGTCCACCAGATGCATGTAGCCTGTAGGAATAATTCTGTACCATCTCTTCTGCCTTACAACATTGCCTGGATCTTTCAAGCATTATCCACATCTGAGCCCCTTTTCACTCAGTAAGAGCTGCCACAGAGTACTGGTAGCTTTGCAATGGATAAATAGGTGGCTATTTCTTTCATTCATTATCCATCTGAGCCCTTTCGTACTCCGTAAGAGCTGCCACAGAGTACTGGTAACTTTGCAATGGATTAATAGGTGGCTATTTTTTCATTTTCTCTGCCACATAGAAAGCATTTAGAACACATAAAAAAAATTGTGCAAATGGCACTTTGAGCAATGAAAGGGCTGCATGGGAAAAAATAGGACGGTATATAAGGTAAGGTTGAATCGGAGGATACAATTGAATTGCCTCTCTACCCCACTAAAGGTAGAGGTAAGATCTGTGTACACTCTACCCTCCCTAGACCCCACATGTGGGACTATACTTGGTATATTGTTTTGTTGTGATGGTGAATATTATGAAAGTGTAGCTGGCTTGGTTTAACTCATCCTATAATGGAATATCAAAATTATACATCAGTGTTTGGTGTTCTAATCCTTCATCATCGGTGTGCAACTGTCATTTTCATGTAGGTTCTCATATTATTAGATCCTTCATTTTTAAGCTGACTGCATTTCTTATGATCAAGTTTGCGCCCATGGAGATGAAGAGGGCCTAGTAGTAGATGTGATTGCCTAGTCAAATGCCTTAACATAAATCATAATGAACATTGCCTAGTCAAATGCTCAAATGCCTTCACATAAAATATAATGAACGTTATCTAGTCAAATGCTTGTGCATTTAGTTGCTATTCCTTATGAGTAAGGTCTAGCTAAAGAATCGCCAACTCAACAGAATCTACATCTTCTGCTAGGTCCTACCAGTCAAACAACTAAAATGCACAAGCATTTGACTATGTTTACATCTTCTGCTAGGCCCTACTAGTCAAACATTGCCTAGTCAAATGCCTTCACATAAATTATAATGAACTGCCTTTTAAGGACAGAAGCGCATCCCAACCTCGTTCTTTTGTAGTACTTGTTGGAATTTATAATACATATATGCTTAGATGCATATGTAGGTAAGGACTGCTTTAGAGTTGGACACAAAATTACTAATTCAACTTGAAATGTACACGGGAAATTGGAACAGCTGGAGTGTTAGTTTTTGATTCATTATAGTTTATCGTCTTCTAGAATTTGAGTGGTGGAAACTGAGGTTTCAATTATCTGAGGAGCGAACTAAACTATGATAGAAGATGTTCTACTTTTCACCTGATATGCTAGGTTTCTTACGTAAAGAAAGCTTTTTCTCTTTCTTCTTCATTTCTTACTTTTATCTTTTGTAACTAAGTATTACCAAAAATGGAGCAGTATGTAGCAGTTTCGATAGTTCTTTCGTATATTAATGAAATGAACATAAGAAGGATGCCTGTCATCATTGAAGAACCATCTCTATTTCAGTCTAAGCTATTTCTATTCTTGTAGTACAAAACATGTTAAAAAGACTACTTGTTGCAGATACAAACAGTAGCAAAGCATCGAAATATTTGGGTGGAGAATGCTGATAGATTGGTTGCTGGTTTCCTTGAGATGTTTGAAGAGGGTTGCCACAAAATGGTTAGATCTCTCTGCAGCTTTTCCCATCCCTCCTCCCTCCCTTGCTCTTCTCCTTTTGTCTTTATCCAGTGTTGAATCCTTCAAAGTTTCCAGGCGGAAAAAATTTAGCATCTAACACTTCTGAGCATACGTATTGGAATTTCAACAGGGGACTGTCATAAGAGACAGAATTCAGGAGCAGATGAGGACCAAGAGTATAAAAGGGCTTTTATATGAGAAAGAAGAGGATGATGATGAATATGACTACTATTACGGGAGCAGTGATGATGATGAAGAATACTATGATGGTGAAGATGAAGACTAGGATTCCTCACTTTTTCATGTTATGTGGTGAGTTTCACTGTGTAAAATGTAGTTTTATGGATTAAGTTGGATGAAGATGTATTATCTCTAACGGTTTGGATGCGCGTGTGATATGCCTGTTTTCTTTGAGTAGAATGTAGTGGCAATTAGTTGTGTTGTAAACCGTGATCAAGCATAGTCTTGTACCATAGCGCTGTCAAGCAGGGTGATTTGTCTAATATGAGATGAATAATTATATGTTCTTGAAAATGCAACTTTATTTTCTCCCTTTCCTCTTTTGGTTATTGGAGTGTGCGTGTATTTATGCACCAGTACATATGTATTATTGAATCACGATGCCCTACACATTTTATTGATGGGGATTTTATCATGTATCTTTTGGCAAAATGACTCTCTGCTCTTTGTATCAGCACGCTGTATGATAAGGATTGAGATTATGCATTCAGTACCTCGTAATTGTTGTATTTAAACTTCTTGTAGCAAACATTAGTTGGATCGGAGACGTGAACAATTCATGCAAATTGTTTTAAACATTTTGTATTAATTTGGAATTGTACATAGTTTTGTTTTAGTATTTATGTGAACTTGTTTACAAGCACCTTCTATTGATGACATTAACTTCATAATGGCAAACTAGAAAGAAATTCAAGAGTCTGCTGATTGGCGACCATCTTGGCTGGACGTATACCTGGAATATAAAGATTCCACAAAACTCAATAGCTTTTCATACATATTATTTTTTCCTTCATTTTTATTTAGGAAAAATTAGGCATTAGTTAATTAGCTAATATAGTTATAGTTTGAATTAATTACGGATCATGGTAAATATCTAATTGTAATTACAATTTGAGTTTTGTATAATTTGCGCGATTTATATAAATGTTGTGTGCGATTATACAATCCCTGTGTGCGAATTAAATTGTATAGCGAAATATACAAACACTGTGAATTGTTTAGCGAAATATACAAACGTTGTGCACGGATTGTATAGCAAAATATATAACGCTATACAAAAATTGTGAATTGTATAGCTAATTATACAAACGTCTATAAATGTTGTGCGAATTATACAAGCGTCTACAAATGTTGCACGAATTATACAAACACTGCTATAACTATAATTACAAAATGTAATTACCTAACTATTGCTATGAAGCATAATTAAGATATTTTTAAGTGACTATATGCGAAAATTCCTCTTTTATTTATTCACTTTTAATTTTGTACGCCTTTGATATGAGTATTTTGTCGTAATATGGTTAGTACTAGATCCTGAAAAATAATTTGAGAAATAAAGTAACTAATGCTATGTATAAACCATGAAAAAAAATTGTGCTTTTTGATATGTTAAGTAATAATCTATTTTTAAAATAGTGACAACTAAGAATGAATAGAAGAAGTAAATATTTGTATTAACTTTTTCTACCCAAGTATGTAAAAAAAAAATGAAATTCAAAATCGAATTATTAGTACTTAAAGGACATTATGTTTGAATTCACAATTCATAAAGTCTAAGCAAGTGTTTGACCCCAAGTTTTCAAATATTCTTGGCAAATATTCTTGACAAGTTTTGCAGAAGTTGCGTCATGCGTTTGGCTCCAAGTTTTCCCAAGAATATTTGGCTATTTCAAAGAATATAATTTATACCCATGAGTTTTATTTTTAAAACTTCATAAGTTTGTCTCACCATTCAATAATGAACATGTTCGGTTAAAAAAATAACCTTATAACATAATTGATAACAATATGAGTTAGATCAATACATTAATTGCATTAAAAATAAATTGTTCTTTTTGCCAATGTTCTCGATCACTCAAACATTATGGATGAAATATGGTGTTAGTATGAATTGGTCGGTGTTAATAAATGAATTGATTGGTCATGTTAATGGAGTAAATTGATAGATGAATATTTAGTTTGAATTAATAAATGATAAGTTTTTTTATATAAAATATAAAAATTTGAGATAATTTTAAAATATTCAAAACTTCCCAAGTATAGTATTTGAGAATTTGGAAATTTCTCAAAAATGTTTTGCGAAGTTTTTTGGCCAAACACCTCACCCCAATTTTTTTCCAAGAATACTTGAGGCGAAATGGAGCCTAAATTTTGGACAAAGAATTTCCACGCCTAATGATTGTAGATTTGAAAATTCCCACTAAAACTTAGATCAAAGATTAGACTCAACTTTCATTAAAGTAGAATTATCCGTAATATTTAGAGTACATTGACACTGACAAATTTGTCTTATTGATTTTTTTTCCTGGTATTAATAATTGGTTTGGCAATTAAATAAGAAATAGAATTTTGTTATAATTAATTAGAAATGCTTCCCCATAAAAATTACTACTTAAAAAGCAAGAAATACTAGTGTTGCTATATTATTTCAATTTAATGAGAGTTGGGGTAGAGCATGGGAGACAAAGGTCGAATTCATCCAAATTATTTTTTCTGATAAATTATTTTATATATAAAATTAGAATAATCTGTTAAATTTTATTATATTTATCTTTTAATATTTTAAATCGTTATTATAATTGCGATACTGATCGAGACTCGAGAGTCTACCTTATAATAATAATATGTGCATGTTATATAGTCATCATAATACTCCATCAACTTCTATTCTAAGCTTTAAGTAGACAATATGTGTGTGAGTTGACAATATAAACAAAGAGAGACAACAAATAGGGGAAAAAAGAAAAAGGGGGATGAAATGACATATGAAAAAGGAAATTTAATTACTTTATGTGAAATAAAAAGACAAAACAAAATAAAGTGAGAATACACTAATAAGAGTGGGCTTCACTTTGTGAAAAAAAGAAAAATATCTAAGCCAAAGTTGAGTTGCTAGTTTTGTCAAATATTAGGTTTTCTAGATATCCTTACCCTTTTGGTAAGGGTTCTTTTTATTTCCTTTTGTTGTTGGAAAGAAGAATATATATTACTAAAATTTCTTTCTTTTGTCTCGAAATAATTGTCAATTTAAGAATTCATAACTAAAGTTGGTCAATTAGACCAAATTAGTATTTAAAAGGAACCAAAAGATAAGTTAATAAACTATATCTTATATTTATTACTCTTTACGTCTCATGTGACATCCTTTAACTTGACACAATATTTAAGGAAAGAAGGAAGACTTACTTTTAAAACTTGTTGTGTAAAATAATTCTTAGTTATTTGTATGGTTGAGAATCATTTCATTTTAAAGTTTGTTTCCAATTAGAGTTAGATACATTCTTTTTGGAACGAACCAAAAAGGAAAAGGTACTATATAAAATGAGACAGAGAAAGTATAATAATTTCTTAATAGACGTGAATTTAAACTGCAGTTTAAATGAGATGGACAAAAACTATTAAAAAATTACTATTTTTCCACTGAATTTTCCTACTGAGAAAGTCCAGTGACTATTCCCATAGATATTTTAATCGAAACGGTAGAAAAAAGAAAAAAGAGTAATGTTTTCATATGAAAAGAATAGGAAGTGTTTCATTATTTCGGCGAAAATCTGTTTCGCACAATATATTTTTTTGATGAATAGATACGATGAGAAATGAGTGAAAAAATCATGATTTATAATATAAAGTTTTCACTGATTTAAGTTGGAAAGCACCTTTGTTTCTAGAAGTAAGAGACGTTAAATGGACTGATTGGAATATAAATTCTCATATAATTTTTATGATACGATAAGAAAGAATATGTTAGAGGATAAACAGTACCTTATTTAATTTGTAATTGTTATTCATACTTGTAATTATGAAGTTGCTTGACTAAATTAAAGTGCAAAAAGCTATATATGTTGATGTTGGAAAGACGTAATTTTAATAATTTGTATTTTCTTGGGACACCTAGGATTTTTGGATTAATTAAAGAAAATAGACAATAAGACGATCAGTCTAATAAAGTACTAATAAATACTCTCCCAATTCAATCCTCAGGGGTTGATCTAGTGGTAATATACTTGAACTTTGGGGTTTACTTCCTTTCAAGGTCTCAAGTTTGAATTTCACTGGATCCAAAAATTTTTGAGGTCCATTGGACCACGATAAAACCTGAATTTACATGGTGCACTTGCGAGAAACTCCTTGTCGAGGGTCTGTGCACCCCCCGGATTAGTCGAATCTCTAAGAGACTCAGACACCCAGTGCAAATAAAAAAAAATACTCTCCCAGTTCATTTTTAATGATCAAATTTTAACTTGACGCACTTATTAAGAAAATAATTATTGATAAAGTATGTTTTACTATTTTACCCTTATTAATTGATTGAGTCCACTTACTATATTTTTCAAAGTCATTTACTCAATAACAATAAATTAGAGGTATAATAGGAAATTTATTTTGTCCTAACTTGATTTGTCAAAAATAACAAGTAAAAATAAAAATTAAATTAGAAAAACTTTGCAACTAAATTAAAAGTGAACAGAGAAAGTAATACTTCAAAGTTTATTTATTTGAAATACTTTAATTGGAAATTGTCCAAAAGTTGATCATGATTCATGTGGTCGTCTTTTTTTCAGTATTAGTCGAACTTTGTAATTTCATCTATAATAACTCTAAATTATTGCAAGTTAGTAACTAAAGTTACACCTTTCTTGTATTACTGTGCAACTTACATTTCATTGCTAAATTTGCTCCAAATTCAATAAAATTTATAAGTAAAGAGTTGGAAAAAATTTAAACTTTCAATTAAAAGAATCATGGGATTTATAGTAGAATATTATATATATATCTAAAAGTGTAATGTTCGAACTTCAATATATCGACTCTTTCTTTTATTCAAATTTAATATTAAACATATCCTTCAAATCTGGAGCTGATATTTAAATCAGAAATCAACATCTTCAACTTCTTGCATCCACATAGCATGAACACATTCAAAGCGTGTCTCCTAATATGTTAGAATTTACCAAGAACTAATTGTAACACCTTTTTGTTACAATGACATAGTGTCTAGCACAAACAACAACTATCATAAAAGCAAAATCAAACATCAACACACTCCATCTCTTAGATGAAAATGTTTTTTTTCTTATAAAAAAAAATAAAAACAACTCTCAATAGTCACCATTAAGACATTTTAAGGAGTTGTGAAAATACCCAAACAATTACTAGACTTAAGATGAAGCCTACAAGTAGGGCAAGAAGAATGTGAGAGTAGCCATTTATCAACACAAGCCACATGGAAAGAATGGGTACATTGAGGAAGAACCCTAATTCTCTCTCCATCCATGAAATCAAACAAGCAAATAGCACATGATGACGACGACGATGATGAAGATGTGCTT
This sequence comes from Solanum aculeatissimum, assembly GCA_038996855.1. NCBI lineage: Eukaryota > Viridiplantae > Streptophyta > Magnoliopsida > Solanales > Solanaceae > Solanum > Solanum aculeatissimum. The sequence continues at coordinate 15,461 of JBCEWC010001207.1, forward strand.
GAATTAGAAGAATTTGCATCATTATTATAAGTAGATGTTGGCAAAGCAATCATATCTTTCTTGTTAAGTCCAGTGTTCACTCTCTTTGAAGCTACCCATTCAACTGGCTCAGAGATAGTCCTTTGAGTGCATTGAAACACACATTGTAACATGGAGTTTAAGCCAAGGGCACACAGCAAAGCACATATTAGGGCTGCAATGATCAATGTCATGTTGAAGTTTACTGTACTTCCATTGTTATTATAGGGTTGATCATGATCAAGAAATGGGGCTTTAGGATCTAGGCTCATCATTGGGCTTTGTGTTGGAGTCATCATGAGGGGACGTTTTGCCATGAAGAAATTAATTATATAAGTAAAGAAAGATGATCGTTCTGATTCTGGAATTAGAACAATCGACCTTTAATTAATTCGATCTAGGGTAGAGCTTCAACAATGGTTGTCACTTAGGAGACATGAAGAAGAAGAAGAAGAAGAAGATATATATGAGGGAGTGAAATACAAATGAGACTTGATTCAATGGTATTGATGGAAAAGAAGGTAAAAAAGTGGTGGCATGAGATATTAGGATATGGCTAGTTGGTTATCCATTGTCTAGCCTTTTTAGGTTTTGCTATCATAAAAAGGAAAGAAAAAAAATATATCAGTAATCCCTAAAGAATTCGTCGTTAAAACCTCCAAACAAACTAAATAAGATTAATATGACATTTTTATTGTTTATAAAATATTATTTATAAAAAAAAAAAATTATGAACATGATTTGTTCTCATCCAAGAGATGATAATATTTTTTATTTGATGATATTGAAAGATAGCCAAGTATATGGACAACAATATAAAATATCAAAATTTTGTAAGCATGTCCCACGAGAGATCTAAATATATATCCTACGTTTTCTTGGTTAATTGAATAATATTATGTTTTGGTAATACAAATTTCAGTGGTGCAAGTTATTATTAAATCAATGTGATTATGACTGGTCATGGCAAGAAAATAATATAAAGCCAACCAAACATGTAACCAAATATGATCCTTCATTCTTAATCGGTAATATTAAGTTTGAGTCTCCAGAATAAAAAAAATTCAATATAAAGATTTCTTTTTTAATGAAACTTATAACACATAAATTTGAATTAGTTAGAATTTCAAAATGATATATGTTACTAGGTGATCTCACTATTCAAAAAAAACAAGGAACGGCCTTTGGCGGAATTGTAATACTTTTTTTCTTGAAGAACTAATCTAAATAACATGCATAACCATCGACCTAATCACTTAAACTAAAACTAGTATGTGGATGTATAATATCTACTCATTGCCCGTTTTTACTTGTCATATTTGGACTTAACACACAATTCGAGTTTTAGCAAAAACAACTCTGACCAACTGCCCATCCTACCTCCTCTACGTCAGTTCTCCACCTTAACGACAGAAAATAGGATTGATCAAATTCTATTCAGCCTGACTCATAGTGATCGCCTGATCGGTGAATTCCCTTAACCAAGCCATTGCCTATGAATCTCGCCAAAATGCTACAACGACAAAATAGATGAAAACTTTCTACCAAAAATATAGCCATCCTTGCCCCCCTCACGTCAATTCCACGAGTCGCTTATCCATTCTCATTGAACGGACAGCGAGGGAGCAAATCCAACTAGAAAAACTCACATTTTTATTATGATTATTTTACCACACAACTATTATTAATTAATATTTATTTTCTTGATATGTTAAAAGATAAACAAAAATGAAAGTCTATTTTTATAATAGTGTACAACTAAAAGTAAATTTTTTTTTATATAATTTATGTATAATATATATATATATATATATATGTATGTACTGTGTACATATGTTGTCTATAAATTTATCTATAAAGACTACAAAGATAATAGTGAATCTGGCCAACTATTTATATAAAATTCCTTTTCCTTTAGTTTTTTGGATTTTTATCGATGTTTTCCTTGCCTTAATAAGCATAAGAAGAAAAAAGAAGAGTGATGGCCAACTCCTTTTGCTTTCATTTTAGCAAAAGGAAAAGAGCTATATCCACTACTATTTGGATGTCTTTAAATTTTCCTTATGATCTAATTTTTATTTTATACTTGAAAAATCTTAATTATAGCATATTGTCAGGACCCGCCATTTGATGTTAATGTGACAATATACTAGTTTTCTAATAAAAGACATTCATCAATAAGTAAAGAAATCATAAGATAACAAGTATTTTTATTCTCGATATTGCATATCTAGTCACACTTTATCATTAGTGTGCGACTTTCCAATATAAATTCATATTCAGTCTAATCTCAATACGAAGTATCAAAAATCAAGGAAGGAGGAAAAAGAGATGAAGAGTAACAAGTATCTCCAATTGCTTGTTTTTCACATGAGAAAATTCTGTTCACCCACAATATTATGTTGGTCAACAAAAACTGACACCACACCATCAACTGGTTTTTCACTCTCAATAACCACAACATTACTTGATACATCTGTTATAGCATGTGCTGGAAATCCAACAAGCCCTCCTCCTCTACAATAAAATGAATATTGTACATGATTTATCTTATTAGGAAACACAAGAATTGATGAAAAATCAGCCACCCATCTTGTCCCATTTCCAGCAACACTTAATTTTCCAGCAGTAGACTTCAAGCTCATGCCATTCACATTATTTTGATCAATAACAACTTGATCAATATCATTGAACACTCCATCCAAACTCAAAATTGGTGTCATTCTTGAAGGGTTACCACTAAACATGTTGTTAATAACGTTTAGTCCGTAAATTCGACCGCTAATCGCTTTCAAAACAATATTACCTTCTCCAAGAAAATACCCATTTGAGATGTGAACTAAGAAAGGGTCCTCAATGACTATAGAGTTATAGTCAAGGTAACAATTATCTATCCTATTTTGAGATGCTTTAACTAAAATTCCAATCCCACCAAAATATGTTGCCTTGTTGTAACAATGTACCCCTGTGACAATATTAGCCTCACCTCTAAGTACAATTCCAATTGCTGATGAGAAAATTGTAACATCAGTAATTGCATTGTCATTGCTAGCAAGATCAATTGCTATCCCTGAGAAATCCTTCTCACCTCTATCACCGCCAACGGTAGGATGTTGGCCCATGAACGTGTTCGATATAAAGGTCTCGTGGCCCCTATGGACGAGGACTCCTTCCGTACTAAAGTGAACGAAAAAGCAATTTGTTACGCGAATTCTAGCTGAGTCAACGATATATAGACCTCCTCCTCGATAGCCTGAGTCAAAGAGGATGTCACGAAATGTAATGCCCTCGTAGTGGATCGCGACGTTTTGGTCACGTCGATCGAAAATGTTACTATGGTGGTGGGAGATGTTGTGGTCTTTGACTAGCTTGGGAGAATCTTGTGACCATAGCTCAATTAGATGTCTATCATCTGGAAATGTATCAGATGCTCTTAGTGTTCCCCCTTTTACCTGAAAATATTACGGCAATTCACCAATCACCATTTGATTTTTTTTTTTTTTTGGTATTAAAAAGCACAGAAAGATAGAGATACTATAGAAGTGGCAAAATCAAATTCGATCCGTCTAACCGGTTTAAATTTGAGACAGGTTATTGCCTTGCTCATTTATTAATGGAAAATTTTCATAAATAGTCTAGGCTTAAAACTTAATATGATCAAATAGCTATATTTTACATAATTACACAACATAACTTCGGCTATGTAACTTGGAGGGAAGGAGAGAGGCGAGCGAGATCAAGAGAGGGAGGAGAGAGACGAATTGTACGTATATATTTGTCAAATAATTATATATGTGCAACTAATATACTTATGTATTTGTATATCTAAAGAGAGATTGGGAGAGGGAGGAGAGAGGCGAGCGAGAGAGGAGAGAGGCGAGCGAGAGAGGAGAGAAAATAGCATAAGTATATTAGTTGTGAGAGAGATGAGAGAGGTGAGGGTGAGGGCGAGGAAGAGAGGAGAGAAAATAGCAACAAAACCCTAGCTATAACTATAAATTGTAATTTTTTCAAACTATAGTGATATAATGTAAATACATACCATATGTTTGCCTAGTTACGTAATTTTTCCTTTATGATGATGGGGGTAATTCAACTCATGTTAATAGTTCAAATTTAGCTTAATCCGCTCATTTAACACCTTTAGATAGAGATTATGGACCAAGAAAGGGGTGAAAACACACAACTTCATATGATTTTTCAGGTTATTGCAATAGAAAACAGGGGAGCAAAATAATGGATCCCAAAAGATATGGACCGTCATTTTGGGCTTGAGCATGAAATGTTGGGTTTTTGTCACTAAGACTTGCACAACATTTGCAAAATAAGAGAAGGAAATTACACTACTAAGCAAACATATAGTACTATTTAATTATTTATTATAGCTATAATTTTAAATAATTATCATTAGTCACTGCTATTTAATTCGTGTTGTTAAGGACAAGTCCAGAATTTGTATATTTAAGCTCCCAATTGTATAAATTTAGAATTTGTTTGTATAAATCCATAATTTTCTAATTGTATAAATTCAAAATTTGTATATGCTTACCCTAACTTGTATATTATGATCATGTTGATACATTGATTTGTATAAATTTTAAAACTCCTAAATGTATAAACGCAAAGTTTGTAAATACTTACCATGTTTATATATTGACAACGAATTATACAAATAGATTTGTATAATGACACTGAATTATACAAATGAATATGATAATTATACAAACAACTGCTATAGCTATCGTTACGGAATGTAATTACCTACATTATAACTATTTCGACCTATTAAGTTTCAAGACTAAGCTATTTATGACAATTCCAAAAAAGAATAACCGACGATAAATGGTTATTTAAACCTTTAGCCTTGTGTTTGAAAAAATTATTATTATCACAAACTTTCAAATTTTAAAATTTTACTCCATTGTAAGAGCCGAAAAATGATTATTTGTGAATTTTACGCAGAAAATACTAAATAATTAGATGAAAAAAACCAGATAAAAAGGTGAAAAAAATGTAGAATAAAAAAGAAAAAGACCCGTTGGACTAACAAAAGGGAAAATCCTCCTTTATTCTCTCTTTACCTCTTTTAAGAAGAGATATTATTTATCTTTATAAAAGAAACATCTCAAAATTCTAGAGGCGGGATTAATTTCTCATACGATCATTTAATTAATATTTTTTATTTTAAAAATTTATATTTCTTTTCGATTTCATTGTTTCTTTAACAAAAAAAGTTATTTTTTGAGATAATATTTACTATAGATTGAATGAAGTGATCGTCTAAAAAATTAATTTTCCATTTCATAGTTGTTGTTTTTTTTGGTTATTAATATTCTTAACTTTAGAAATTAAAGGTTCTTTTGACATGAATGCCTCTTTCTGCTTCTTTTTTTAACATATTTTATCTTACTTTTACTTTAATTAAGCATATATATTAACTTAAAAGGATCAAAATTCAAAAGTAGTGAAGGGAAAAGGGGGTAGTTGAATTAAAGTTGATAAAATAATCTTAAAATTAACTAATACCTCATCAAATATAAATTTTAAAATTAATATTCTTATCTCATGGAGGAATTAACGACCCCTAAATTCTTCATCTTTCATTTCTTGAACTCCCTAAATTGCCACATAATCCTAAACATACAATTAACGACTCCTAAATTATTTATTTTTCGTTTCTTTTAACTCCCTAGATTGACACATAGGTAGGCACTTGTCGTAGCTATAGGTAAGTAAAAGTTAGACATTACATGCATTTTCCAATAAAGTTGGACACATGTCTTTACTTGACTAATTTTCAGTTTGAACACAGCCCAATCAAATCAAATCTGGAAATTGATTGCTACCACTACTGTTACCATTAAAATATTCAAATTAAGACTTTAATTACTTTTCTCTGGAGTTTGTTTCAAGACAATTCTTTATTCCTAATTATCTGCATAACATGTTGAATATCATCAATTTTATGTTTATCACCTCATTTTAATTAGAAACAATTCAACTTTTAAAATTTTTCTTTTACACTTTAATTTGGCAAAAGATAAAGACTTTTAATTTGAATAATGTAGTTTAAAATAATTTTTAGATATTTATGTGATTACAAATTATTTTATTAAGTGTAAAAAAAAATTAAATTATTTTTCATTATAATAAAATAATATTATTTTTTTAACCAACTATAAAATAAAGGTATCATATAAAATAAAAATAATAGAGTAGTATTTAATTTCTTAAATCCATACCTCAGAGTTAAAAAGAGATAAGAAAATGAACTCATTAGTTTCTCATCTCATTTCCAAATGCGTAAAGCAATAAAGCATAGGTTATCAAGTGATGTTGAATACTAAAATAGACTCATTTCTCGTGGAGCACAATTACGTAAAAAACAAAAAAATCATTCACATTCAAATTCTTCATGATCTCGTATTGCATAATAAGAAAAATGGAGGATGTATGTTGACATACCACAATATTTCCAATGCCAGGAGGAAACAGTATAGGATTGTTGATTTTGTAATTTCCACCTTGAAAATCAATAATGAGACCACCAAGATCATTAATACCAGGGAGCAATGCAAGTCCATTACTATTTTGCAATTTTAATGCATCATTAATAGCCTCCTTTATGGCTTCACTGCTATCACTTGTCCCTTTTGGATCTGCACCATACCCTATTGGATAAATAACCCCTCCTTCACTCTAACAAATGAGAAACACGATTATAATGTCAAATGGATTTCTTTAATCTTAAAAAAGAGATGGTAGAATTATTTTGATTACCTTTTTGGGAAGAGAAGGTTGTGGAGATGGAGAATAGATGAAAGAAGAAGAATGGAAATTATATTTGTCTGCAACTTCTTTTTGGAATTCAACAAGCTTCAACTCTCTAAGAGACCCCTTTGCCTCTTTTACAATCAAATAATTAAATAGAAAAAATAACAATCCTAAACAAGAAAATGCCTTCATTGTTTCTTTCAAACAAGAAGAAATTCAGTGTTCCATTTAGAGGAAGAAATATCAATGGGATTTTCCTAGCTAGCTAGTGCCTCGTTATATGTAAATTGGACTCTAGTGTTCTTCCTCATTGTCTTTATACTTGATTTTTTTAATTAAAAATATTAAAATAAAAGTATATAATTATTTTCCCTATCCATTATTAATTTGACACAAAAATTAGAGGTAGCTTTATTAAATGCCATTTGAATATATAAAATAAAATCTTTCTTGATCTTTTAAATTTATCTTGATATAAAAGAGAGTTTTGTTTTTATTAAAATAACAATGAGTAAAATAGAATTACAAAGATAAGTAAAAAGGGACGATTATAGTAGCATTATTTTCTAAAAAAGTAAAAATATCAAGTTAAGTGGAATTAAAAAACACAAGGAAAGTAATATAAATTATAGTAGCATTTATTGGTAATACTTCATAATAAATGATACTCTTCATGTGTCTCATAACTTCTATTTTATATGATTATTAAAAAATTATTAATGTATTAATGAATTTTATTATTTTATTTTATTTATATCAATGTACATTAAATTAAGTTAAAAAAATTATTAATATACTAATTAATGGTAGGAGTAAAATGAGAAAAAAAAATTTATCTTAATTTAGTAAATGTCCATATAATATAAAAAAAGTATCAGGCGAACGAAATAAATAGATGTTGTTGTACTGGTGAAGAAAAAAAATTAAATCCCGTAATGAATGTCTAATACTTCCTCCATTCCAATTTATTTGTCATATTAAGGTTTGACACAATTCTTAAGAAAAAATTAAAATTAGGAGTGTTGTTTAACTAATACTCCCTTTGTCCCATATTATGTGACAATTTCCATTTTACACGGTTATTAAGAAATCATGAATACACTAGTGAACTTTATTATTTTACCCTTCATTTATATCAATGTACATTAAATTCAGTTGGAAAAAATCATTAATACACTAATTAATGGTGGGGTAAAATGGGAAAAAATAATTAAATTTTTCCTAATTTAGTAAGTGTCCATATATTATAAGATAAATATTTATAGAAAGATGCACATATAATATGGGATGGAGGTAGTATACTCCTTATAAATAATTAAAATTTTATCTATATATGTGTCTCTTAATTCTAGAGTAATTAATGCTAAGAGTAAAATTGAAAAAAAAAATATTAATTCTCTCTTGATTATTCAAATCGATAATTATTTTAAAATAATTATTTTTAGTATACATGATAAATAAATTAAGACAGAGAGAGCAACATTTATTAGCATTGAAAAGAGAAGACGACTGTTGTATATAGGTAAGTCATTGGTTAGGTTAGATGCAGCATTTATACATATGTTTTGACCTTTTCTTTTCTTACTTGGTAGTGTAAACAAAATAAAATCGAAATCTTTCATTAAGGATAAAGAATTATTTATTACTTTATCATATTTATTGTTTATAGGATAATTTAAGTTGGATAGGAAAAATAGCCTCTTCTGTTATAAATAGCTCTTCAAGAATATAAACAACAATCCGTTGTAGTCTAGTTGGTTAGGATACTCGGCTCTCACTTGAGAGATCTGGGTTCAAGTCCTGGCAATGGAACTTGTATTTTTTGGTATGGTGGCCCAAGATCCCTTGAACCATCCCACCTCGGCCACCATGAACCTCCCACTTCCCGTTCCACAATGATAAAAAAATTTTGCTATGCAAGGCGGGATAGGTTCAGTTCTTGAAAGTTTACTCAGATTACTTTATATCTATGCTGCGTTATTTGTCATTTGCACCCACACAAATAAACATACGAAGAATTCACCAAAAATTCAATTTACATTTACATACTTTTTGAAATATCGCACATGACACGTATACGATTTTAAATATATTTCTTTGTACGAAGAAACCTATAAGATGACATGAACGAATCTACTACTTTTTGACAATCTCCCATCTTTTGTCTAAGTACTACTATTTATGTAATAAAAATATATCAAAAAGGGATAAAGTTCAATAGTAGAATCCCTCAAGTGTATATAATAGTTACTTTATATATTTTTAGATATAAAATATCTTTTGGAGCAAAAAAGATATATTCCTATGGTTATTAAAAGTACCTTTAAATTAAATTTGTGTTACGTCCAAGTATCATGTATTGCACAATCAATTTCCACAAATTTGAAGAAATAAAGTCCCTTTAGGTGAATAAAAATATGAGAAAATTAAAAAAAGATTTTTCGCATATAGTCACTCAAAAATATCTTAATTATACTCCACAACTATAATTTGAGTAATTACATTTCGTAACTATAGTTATAGCAGTATTTGTATACATTTGTATAATTCGCTATACAATTTACAGTGTTTGTATATTTCGCTATAGAATCTGATTCGGGCACAATATTTGTATAAATCGCGTAAATTATATAAAACTCAAACTATAATTACAGCTAAACATATTGCCGCGAGCCGTAATTAATTTAAATTATAACTATGTTAACTAATTAAGTAGTATATATTTACTTATTCGCGTAAGTTTTCCAAATTAAAAAGGGTGTTGGCAAGGTTGTTATTTCCCCCTTGTCTAAGCAACCTACTTTCACTTTCTCTATTTTATTGGTTCAACCATAAACAAAGAAATAATTAAAAACACATCGTGATTCCAAAAACGTAATTAATTCATTGGACAGGAAATTAAATATCCATGTAATAGAAAAAATAAATGAAAGTTATATATGTAGAATTTATTATCTTTTTAATTTTGTTTTGTTTCCTTACTTTTGAAAGCTCAATTTTATGATGAATTTTATTGCAATTGTTAAAAATTGGTTTTAACTTTCCAACTACTACAACAACATGGACATTTGATTATTTCATGGCCAACTACATTCACCTAAAACTAGTTGTAGTGGTTAAATACTCCTCAATTCAAAGCTATTGGAATTGATTGGGTAAAATTGAAGCCACATTCAAAATTATGTGATGCAAAACTAGTAATGGTATGTCATCATATTGTCTATTTAGTAAAATAAAAAAAAATTGTACTAAAATAAAAGAAAACTATCACTTAGAGAAAAATGACCTGATCATTACAAATACTATTGACATATGATGCTGGTAGGTATTGTATGGTATGGTATTGTATAGACTGTATGGGTTGTTACTGTTTAATGATAATTTGCTGTTTGATTTGACTGTATGGTACTGTATCGTAATTGAAAAATTTATAAAAATATCCTTAATTATTATAAATTTTAAATTTATCAATATTTTTTAATAAAGTTTTTTTAAAAAAAATTAATACATAGAATCAAATAGGGAAACATATACGTTAATATACTTCCAATCCATACAAACAACACAAGAGAATAAAAAAGTAAGAACTTTTAAAAAATTAAACCTTAAAAAATAGACTAAAATGTGAAAAAAAGACGGGAGGCGAAAAAGAAGTTTCAAAAGTTGATACGGGGGGAAATAAGTAATACAAAAGTAGTACATATATTAGAGTAAAGTTTAATAAATAATAAAGGATAAATGATAAATCAGAGTTATTTAAATTTAAGTAAGAGTATAATTGAAAAAAAAAGAAAAGAGAACCATGGGATACCACCAAATTGGTTACAGAACCATGAAGCAAAATCATACAATACCACATAATTAATGAAACAATCAAAAGAAACGTGATTTCTTACTAACCATACTATACCATACCATCAAAAATCACCATCCAAACAAGTTGTTAGAGCAACGATAAAGTTATCTTCGTGTGATTCATGGGTCATGGGTTCGAGCCATACAAGTAGCCATGACACTAACCTTTGTATATTTTGGTAAACTGTCTATATCACAATTACCCCTTCGGATGCAGCCCTACCCAAACCTTGCTAATGCAACATGCTTTATGCTTTGGACGGCGCACATATTTACAAATTAAAAAATTTAAGATAAAATAATTTTTCCTTTGACCGTTTGGAGGAGGAAATATTGCTTTAAAAGTAGGAAAAAATGACAAGTCAAATCCTTCCTTTAACGTCCTACAGATTACAAATGTTAATTGGCCCTTGAGGACGTATTTCAACAAATGGACTATTCTTTATTAATGAAATTCTCAAAGTTAGGCATATAATTAATTTGGAAATTTAAATGAGACCCAAAAATCAAGTAAAAAAAGACGATGATATCAAAGAAGTTCTTTTTTCCCACTCTATCTAAAAGCATTCCTTGTATTGCTGGATTATACTTTTGATTTTTCTTAACATAAACATTTCTTTTTCAAGAATGATTAGATCAAACCAATAAAACAACATTCCTATGCTTGTGCTTGAGCCTATACATGTTAGCTCAAATATGATCATTTACCTTGATCCGCCACCACGAAAACACTTGCTGGAACTTGCACGTCTGATTCAACCATAACCTGATTATTCGATACATTTCTGAGAGCGTGATTAACGAAAGTGTTTCCGCTAGGGAAAAATGTGTATTGAACATGTTTAATAAGGTTAGGAAATATAAGAATTGGATTAAGATCCAAAGTCCATGAAGTACCATTCCCTTGAACAACTCCACTTCCAATTGTAGCCTTGAGATTCATCCCCTTGACATTATTTCTATCCACCACAACTTGTTCAATTGTCTTAAATGGTCCATTAGATTGATCCAATTGAACGATATCAATCCCTTTATTTGATCCAGAGAACATATTGTCCACAATGTTAACTCCATTCATAACACCATTTATAGACTTCAACTTAATAAATGCATCTCCAAGAAAAAATGTGTTTGAAATTTGGAGTTGGACAGGGTCCTCTGCCACAATTCCAGTAAAATCCAAATAAGAATCCACAATTCTTGTTTGTGTTAAACCAGGGAGTTTTAGGTAAATTCCAGTGCCACCAAATCCAGTAGCCTTATTGTAACAATGTATACCTGATAACAAATTTGCTTGGCCTGATACAATTATACCAATTTCAGCTGAAAATATCACAACATCAGTAACAGAATTGTCATTTCCCATTAAATTTATCGCGGTACCGGAGAAATTCCTCTCTCCTTTATCACCACCAGCAGTAATATGTTGTCCAAGGAATGAATTTCTAATGTATGTCTCATGACCACCTTTGGCTAAAATACCATTTGTTGTGAAATGTGTAATGTAACAATTGTCAATGCTTATTCTTAGTGAACTTGTCACTTGGATACCTCCTCCTCTGTAATTTGAATCAAGTAATAAATCTCTTAAGGTTATGAATTCGAATAAATATTCAGGAGCATTACTTGAAGATGTCGATAAATCAAGGAGATATCCATCTGTTGGGAAATCATCTGAAGCTTTTAGTGTTCCTCCATGAATCTGTGTCATTAAACAAAATTTAGAGGTAAATGTTGTATTAAACTTACTAGCTAGGGAACAATTAGAAATATAGAAAAATGTAAAGTTAAAAGTCCTAATGAGGCAGGTTGGAATTAATTTTATTTGCCTAAATTTTAAAAAGGTCAAGTCCAGAAATAGAAAAATAAATACCACCAAACTTTTGGCAGACGTGTAACACAATTGTTTCAACAAATATGTGACATATCTTAATTAGTCTAGAAGGAAGACTTGATATCACTTCATTGGAGAAATCAGTAATAGGTACATTGGTCAATTAATTTAATCCCATCCCCAAATAGTAACACACCACCTGTCACGCTGTGACAATTACATATCGTCAGTGTAATTTAACATGTTATAGCAGATGTTAAAGCGTAGGTACCATGATATTGCCACGGCTGACAACAGGAAATCGCAACGGTTGGCTGATCAAATAATTTCCACCTTCAAGATTGATTTGAGCACCACCAAGATTTGAAATCCCTTGCATTAAGAAACCATCACTTGGCCCTTCAAGTGCATCAGAAATTGCTTGTAAAATTGCTTGTGTGCTATCTAATTTCCCAGTTGGGTCTGCACCATATGATGTTACATGATATATACTTGGACTTGGTGTAACCTAATAACACATAAATATTTATATATATTTAATTTGCGGTTCGTTAGTACTAATCGATTAATAAATCAAGAAAAAAAGACTTACCGTCACAACTGATGGTGTTGATGGCGATGGAGAAAATCTAGCTGGAGAAGGAGATGGAAAAGGAGAAATCGAATCGCGACGAATAATTGAAGCTTTAAAAGCTAGCAATTTCCTCATTTGATCATCATGTGAATGAACACCTCCAAGAACATGGGATAGACAAACAAAAACAAAAAACAAGGACAAAGCCCATGTTTTTTCTTCCATGTTGCCTCCTATGTGAATGAATGAATCCAAGAAAAAACATTCTAGCTACCCATTTATATACTAGATAGGGAGAGAAAAGATTTAATTGTTATTTATTTATTTTTTACAAAAAAAAAAAAAAAGTTGGGTGTAGTGAATGTAGCTATGCAATGAAAAGAGCAAGGTTAAGCAAATAAAATCAAGAAAATGATAAGAAATCAAAGTTGGAACTATGTAATCTAAACAGACAAAGAGTGTGAGAAAAGACAAAGAAAAGGCTCTCTTTTGATGTTACTTTCCTTTTATTAGTTGAAGATGAATTATATCCTTTCTTAAATACTTGTGTAAAATGAATTTCCCTTTTTATTTTTTGGGGTTTGTCCATGCTTTATTGTGAAAAAATGACATTAGAAAATTTTGTGTTTAGCCGTGAGGGTTTAATTCTCACATTGTTTGTCAAAAAGTGTAAATATTTTTTTATTGTTTGTCAAATCTCGAACATTCTGAAATATTCATAATTTTATAGTCAAACATGTTTTTTGAAATTTAACTCAAAAAAAAAAGTGAAAAATTTTGATGATAAAAATGAATGAGATTAGAATAGAGTAGTTGGTTTAGAATGAATTGCCTTGTTGAATAGTATTAATTTCTTCTTCTTTTGGCATGGAAGAAAAGAAAACTAAAGCAGTGACCAACTTCTCACTTTAAGCATCCTTACAAAGTTTGGCAATTAGGTGAAGACATATATAAAGGAATTAATTAATTAATTTGGATTTTAATTTTACTAAGGGGGTGGAAAGAAAGCAAATAATTAAATAAGATAAAAAACTTTTTGGTTTTGAATTTTTTGACAAATAATGAAGTGAAGTTTTTTCAAGATATTTTTAATTAGTTGTTCAATGTTGATTTAAGGTATTGAAATCTTGAATTGCAAGACCATTTTGCTACTATTTCATATTTAGTTTATGTTAGATCATATATTTTGACTTGAAATTTGAGATTTAAAAAGTTGAAATTGTATTTTGACATATATTTTATTTGGGAAAAAAAGAGTGAAGTTTTGTGTTTGGAATTTGAAAATTTTTAAAGACAGATTTTCAAACTCTAATTAAAAAATTTCTGGTCAAATAGATTTTCAAAAATCTAACTTAATATATGTGGTCAAATACTAATTAATTTAATTTGTTCCAAACTAAATGATATTTTTATACATTTGAAAATAATTTAATATGAATTTCTAATTTATTTTAAATGGCAAATTTTTAAAGTAATAAAAATATCAAATCACAAGTTTCTTTAAAAAAAAAAAAAACTAAATTCCATACCTAGTCCAGGATCATATAAAATTAATAATGAATCTGACACTGATATGTTTTTAAAAAAAAATTAAAAAAAGTGTTACTTTTTAATTATTAGTTAAAATATATTTAACAATTTTTTTAATACTGTGAATTACATACATTTATAATTTAAAATTAAAAAAATTCAAAAACCTTCTTGTATTCTTAAATTTTATGTTCAATTAAATTAAGATACTTAAATTAGGAAAGAGTATAAATTTAAAAAAATTATATAAGGGTATTTTAACATACTTAAATGAAACGGATGATAATTTATTCTATTTTAAATAGTTTTAAAATATTTTTAGGTCCTATTCCCTCATAAATATATTCCTACACTTTTTGCATTTTTGGTCCTTTAATTATTAATAAATTTTAATTTTAATCCTTGTGATGAGAAAATTTAGCCTTCATCACTTCTGGTCATTTGCTTATAAGTGTTCACAATTTTTTATTATTAACTATTTCACTGCTTAATTACTCAATATGTTATGTTGTATTGTTACTACATATTTTAAGATAATATATTTCTAAAAATAGTCTACTTATTTCATATTTTCCACATAAAGTAATAAAAATATACTTTTTCAGTTCCATTTTATAATTAAACTATATAAATTTTGACTGACTTATTAAGATTATATTTTTTCATCATATTGATATGAAAAAAAATTCAACCAATAATACTTTTCATATAGTTTTTGCATATCTAATTTTTGTTTTAATAATCAAATTTAGCTATAAAAATTAATCGAATTAATTTTCGAAAAGCACAACATGATAATTAAAATGAGACGGAGAAAATACATTTTAGCTAATTAAATATTAAATATGTTGAATCGGAGAAAATACTATTCACCCTTTACAATATAGTGGCTATTGATATATTATGATTTGTAAAGGGAAAAAAAATTATTTTTACTAATGTAACTACTTTGTTTTTATCAATATAGTGAAGATTAACCTTCGGTTTTGTAAGTATATATACGCCTAATTTGTTTGATATTTTTGACTTGATCTAAAGTGTAATATATACAGTAGGTATCTTTTGGATTTATTTGATCTTTTCAAACACACCTTCATTTATGAGCAAAAAATTAAAATAAATTTCTATTTGGGAAAAGGGTCAAAAATGTGTTTGTACTATCAGAAAGGATAAAAAATGTCTTTCGTTTATACTTCAGATCATTTATGCTCTTGTACTATGGGTCAAAAAAGTTATTATTTAGACAATACTAACGAAAAAGGGTCAAAAATATCATTGATTTATACTTTGGTCCAAAAATATCTTTGTCAATAATACTTTGGTCCAAAAATGCTGTTATTGTTACTAAATAGGTTAGAAATGTCTTTCTTTAAATGAATATATATAAGATTTATACTACAGGGGTACGATGTTCTATTTTAATTGATAAAATGAGATTAAGAAAATAATTATTTTCTTACATTTTTGGACCAAAGTATCATTGATAAGAATATTTTTGGACCAAAGTATAAATCAAGAGCATTTTTTATCCTTTTTCGTTAGTGCCGTTTAAATCAGAACACTTTTCACTCATTTTTGATAGTTCAATGATATAAATGACTCAAAGTATAAACAAAAGATATTTTTTATTATTTCTGATAATACAAAAGCATTTTTTATCTTTTTCTCTTTCTATTTGAACATGATCCACACTTACCACGCGTGTCTCTTTTTATATGTTTTTTTTTTAATTTCAACTTTAAGATTGAATATTAATTATTAGATATTTTCATTATCTTAATTAACCTTATAAAATGGTTAGATTTTTAAATGATATACATCTAAACATTATATAATGCTAGCTTAATATGTAAGTAAAAACTTTTACTGGGGTAATATTTATGCATTCAGTCACAGTTCATATAACTAGCCAGGACTATGACGTCCCCGTACATCGAAAGAGAATGATATAGTCTGATTTGATATAAAATTTTAAAAAATAAAGAAGATTTTTTAATCTAAAGATTTTAAATTAAAGTTATGTCAAATGTACAAAATTATTATTTAATCTTGTATCCTTAAACATGTCACGTAAAAAATTAAAATTAAAATATTATAAAAAAAAGATCATTTTTTAAAAATAAACTAAAAATGTAGAAATGTCTCTAATATGGCAGCAGCTTTACCTAATTAGATTTAAGCCACAATTAAAATGGGATCAAGTGAACTTAATTGCCTGTATTTAGAATCATGCTTAAGAAGGGAAGAAGCCTTCATTAATCATACTTATAGCGTGTTTGTCCAAGCTTTTGATAGGTTAAAAAAGTTTAATTGTTTTACAAATGGTATTCATTTTTAAAATGTGAGGTGTTGAGTTTTTAGGAAAAAATAAATGTTCTAGAAGAGTAGCAAAAGGTTATTTTTAATAAATTTTAAAAAAATACTTAACTTTTCTCAAAAAGTACTATTTTAAAAAAAATACACCTTACAAACACTTTTTAATAGTCCGATCAAACACTAATTATTGTTCAAATTTTTTTTTTTTAAAATTGATTAATCAAACTTTAATTTAAGACTTTTTGAATTATTTTATGAAAAAATTGTGCGGATAAGCAAATATATACTAATAAATTAGCTATCATAGTTATAGTTTGAAATAATTACGACTCGTGATTAATATTTTTGTATAATTATAGTTTGAGTTTGTACATCGAATTGTATAGCAAACTGTATCAAATATACAAACACTGTAAATTGTATGACAAATCATACAAACGTTGCGCTAATTGAATGGCGCGAAACTGTGAATTGTATAGCGAAATATACAAACATTATACAAAAACTACGAATTGTATAACGAATTATACAAACGTTGCACGAATTGTATAACAAAATATACAAACACTACAAATTGTATAGTGAATTATATAAACATTGCGCACAAATTGTATAGCAAAATATACAATAGTTATATAAAAACTGCGAATTGTATAACAAATTATACAAACGCTATACACAAACTGCGAATTATACAAACGTTGCCCGAATGCATAGTCAAATATAGAAACATTGTTATAGCTATAGTTATATAATGTAATTATCCAAACTATTACTATGAATCATAATTAAAATATTTATGAGTGACTATATGCGAAAATTCTCCTTTTTTATTATTTAAATTTAAAAATAATCACTTAAAATATTTTTATTTTTATTTTATCAAATATTATTAACATAATTTTAAGTTATTCTAACTTAAAAACACTTACGACTCTTAATTTTGAATATTCAATTATAGAGTTACAATGTCGTCCTCCTCTCTCTATTATACAAGTTTTTTTTGGAAATAAATAGACTTTTCAACTCATTTTTTATTTTTTTAACAACTTATTGATTATCGATCTGCAAAAAACAGTTTATTCTAGCTATTCAATGGAACCAACCACTATATTTACTGGTGTAACATGACATGTTCATTTAACTATATATACTTACTAGTACATTTTTATTAAGAAATATGGCATGGGCCAAAGTTACTTGTCCCTTAAATAATGAATACTAAAACAAGAAAATCGTTATGCATCACATTCATGCTGTCAAAATTAGTTAGATAGTTTGTTACTAGGTTACCAAAGTACTCAATGTAAATTTAACTTCTTTTTGGCCAATCATCATTGTACTATATTTTATTTTATTCAAAATCTTCATTTCCTTTTATTATAAAAAATGTTGATTAGGTTTGTTTTTATAAAAATAATGATTGAAGTTGATTCACAATTTCTAAAAACATTTGTTCAAGTCTTAATAATTACGTAATTGATGTGCTCTTTGTTTGTTGTTGAGCAACTACAAGTGATTGATACCTAGTTAGAGATTTTTGTTGAGCTAGTTGCTTTTTGTGAGAGAAATGAATTTATAAAGTTTTTAGTCATATTGTTAGGGCATATATTTTATGTTTATGTGTTAGTTGTTTATTTATTTGATAATTAAACTGATTGTGTTAATCATCAAAGTGAAGACATTATAAAACAACAGACTTTAACTCAGCCTGTTTAATCTAAAGACTCATCGAATTATAACAAATATACATGATCATTAAATAGAAAAACTGTGTACTTCATTTCTTATCCAAGTAGGAGCTCTTACACGTTACTATGTACTTCATTTTTTATCCTAGTGTAGACAATCATCTTTGCAATGGTCTCCCAGTTTGTGCTATTCCCTCCAAATACTCTCTCATTCTATTCAATCCATACAATATTTACTATTTATAGCAATAATAAAAAAAATTGTTGAACACTTATAATACATTTATAATATGGATTTAATACAATATTACAGAAAATTATTTATAAAATATATATAATACAAGTTTTATTGATGAATAATATATTTATCACACTTATAATACATTGTGTCAATTTCTTACCAAATCAGCATAATATATTCTAAAACACTTATAATACATTTATATTGCATGCATAATTTATTTTTAATACAAGTGCAGATTTATTATAGTATTGTTATATATTGCTATAAATTACAATAAATAAAAAATATCACTAAAATTAGTCATTATTTTTAAAAGTACTACTTTGTAGAAAACTTTTACAAATTTGTTATCGATTATCAATGTTAACTATATGTCAATGCAAAAAATATATAAAGAACTTCTTGTCCTTGAGAAAACTATCGTTTTTATCATATATTGAACTAAATTAAGATGGACGTAGATAAAACGATAACACAATAAAAATTATATAGCTAAACTTAGTTTATTTAAAATTGAAACATAATTATTATCATAGTTACTATTCAAAAAGTCATGTCTCACTAATAATTTAAATTATCTTCCTCTCGTAAAATTAATGTTTTATAATATTTTGTTCGTGTAACTTATAAATCAAAGGCTTTTATTTTTTATTTTTATAAATCCAATTTACTCATGACACCTTAATAGTTATATATTTTTCTTTTTTTATTGAAGCATTTAATAAATTTTGCTAACTATATTTTATAGAACGTGTCAAGTAAGAAAAAGGAAGAGTTGAGTAGTCTCAACTACTTCTTCATGTTAAAGTAAATAAACCAATAAATTTTATACAGTAATAATAAAGAAAAAGAAGAGTTGCTTTTATTGGTTTGTTTGTTATTGAAAGGCACCCCAATTAATATTGAGCCACTCAAAATTATCATTCGCTATGTGTGTCTGGTGCCTTTAGATACATGTATTTCAATAAATAAGATCAAAATTAATTGTAATATATTTCAGATACACTATATCCAAATAAATTCATATGTATCTGAAATATATGAGTTATCCTGTTTGTCTCTCTCTCTCCCTCTCTCGCCTTCTTTCACATTATGTATATGTATTTCATAATATATTTGGAATGTATTCACTACTCTAGATACATATATCTAGTGTGATATGCACGTATTTAGAACATACCTTGCCTCTCTTCTTTCTCGCTCGCCTCTACATGTTCGTATGAATTTGTGTTTTAGAGTGCATCTAGTAGCAAGAACATATGTATCTAGATGTATATAACTTAAAATTTGATATAAAATTATTAATTAATAAGACAAAATATAATTATTTCAAACTAGATGAAAAATTAAAATATAATAAGAATGGTCATGTAATTAGATAATTTTGCCCAACACATGGGTAAGTATCCCTTCTTTTTCGTCTCATCAAGTTGGGCCATAAATAAAGCATCTTCGTCCATCAAATTCATTGCACAAAATTTTTGAATGCATGATAGATAAATAAATATCGATATCAACAAATTGAATATTATTTATATAATATCTATACATAATCATACAACAATTTTATAATGTCGATAAATTACATACTTATTTATACAATGGCGATATATATTACATTTACACTACATCACTATTTGTACATATATATATATATGTTTATACGTTATTTATACAATATTGATATACGTTTATATACTATATACAATATTGACACACATGTATACACTATTTATATAATACCAATACACGTTTGTACGCTAGTTATAAAACATTGATACATTAAATATACACTATATAACTATTACATGATATATATATTTTATACACCATTTATATGTATTGATACATGAAAATAAATTGCATAAAAAATGTTTTGAAAAAAAGAATATTTTTTTTTTTTGGAAAAAAAATACAGCAATAGAAAAATAACAAAAAGTTCTGAAAAAGGAAACGAAAAAGGGTAATTTTCAGAAAAAGCAAATTATAGATTCTAATTATTGTTCTTTGACTTTAGTTTCAATAATTACATTCCATAGCTACATTTTGGGTTTGTTATCTATTGTATTAGTTGTATTTTTTGATGATTTTTTATAAAAATACAAATATATTTTAACTAAATTTAGTAAAAGAAGTAATATATCTTTTCAAATATGATAGGAGAATAAATCACTCTTTAAATATATTTTTTTTTAAATTGAATTTTTTCTAATATGATAATAAAATAAATTACTTCCTAAAAATGATCTTATTTTAAATTTGGACTCTCAAGTGTATGCGTGACTCATCATTATTCTAGAGCAGTCAAAATTAAGTATATTGATACAAAAGTATACCAACGCACAAATACATTTGATTACATTGATACACAAAGTATAATAGTGAATTGATACTCTTGAAAATATTTCTATAAATGTTTAAAAATGAACAAATACACAAAAAAAATTGCCAAAAATTTACATTCGAGTCTAAATTTTTTCCATAAAAAATACATAAACAAATTGAAATATCAACCCACTCATCATTTTAGCCATAAAAAATATACAAACAAATTGAAATACCCACCATAAACATAGTTTATTAAGAACACATTTGATCTCACAAAGAACAAAACACAAATCCATTGTTCTACCTCCATCAGACCACCATGAATGATATCACTTCTTCGTTTTTCATATACCAAAAATCAATTTGTGATCCGTCTGATGATTTGGGTATGGTAATAGGAGGATGTGGATGCAACAAAGATCGTAGAGCAAGAAGAAGCAAAAGTAACAGTGGTTGAAGAGGAATCATAACTGAAATTTAAAAAATTAAATGGAATTGAATGATATAAGCACAAATAAAAATGAGTTCAACTCACAAAATACAAATTCAAAATAACTAAATAGAAGTTACTCAATTCTAAGGAAGATGCACATGATGAACTTCACCTTGAAACTATAATTTGGGGAAGGATGAAAAGCATATGTATTCCAATTTAATTTGGAATCATAGAGAGAGAGAGGAAAAAAAAATAGGTGAGAGAAAAGAATGAAGAAAATTGGATAATTTATATGACAAAAGACAGATGCGAATCTAGGAATTTGAGAACATGGGTGCACCAGTACTTTATTTTTAAAAAAGGGACAAAATGATGTTGTTGGCTAGGATTGAACCTCCAACCTTCATGCTAATACAAAGCCTTTGAATCAATGAATCAACTTATCATTTTGAGAACAGGTTCCTTTAGCTAGTATTTAATATATTCTTTAAGAATTATACAAGTAATATACTAAATTTAGTCGGATGACCACGAACTCCCGTGACCCAAAATAAGCACATAAATTCTACCTTGGCAAAAGGTCAACTATTAATGTTTAAATTGATTTTTTGCTATAAAATTAATATTGTAGCTATTGTGAGTAGTTTTTAAAAACTATATCTATGTTTCATAAATATATAGTAGGGGAATTACATATATATACAAAAAAGTAAATTATTTACAAAAAAGTAGCCCATATTTTATTTACATAAAAAAATAGCCCAAAATCGTCGAAATTATACATGACTATATAATATGTTTTGTCAAAAGTTATAGAAAGTATACACTTCTATACAATATACACAAAATATACATAATGATACACACATATACACCAACTATACATGTCTATACAACGAGGACTATTTTTTTTGTAATTTTTTAAGTTTAGTGGCTTTCAGTGTAATTTTGTCTATATAGTATATTTTGCCTTATTGAGTAGTTTTTCTATTAAAAAAAAAAAGCAAAAAAAACTTGGACCGAATTGAGCTTTGTTGAGTTCATGACTCTGTTTTACTATTTTTTTGCCCACAATTCTCTTTCATTTAGCCATTATTTCTGCATGGCTAAATTCACAATGTGACTATTTTTTGTGTAAAATATTATAATTATATTTATTATAAATTAATTATTTTGATGTGTGTGTATATATATATATATGTGAGAAAGTATTCCTATACAATGTCTAGAGCCTACGAAAGCCCAAACATTGTGAAAAAGCAAGTATTTGAAGTTTTTGAAAGATTTAAAAGCAGGTCATGTTATTTGTCTTTAAATTTCAATAAATTACATGAAATTGGGAAACATTTAAAACAAGTGGAGAAAATCACATGTTTGGCTTTGTTTAACAATTTTAGAAAGTACTAGGTCATAATTCAAGATTATTATGTTAATATCATAAATTAATAGACTAACTATATATGTACCTGTGCCTCTCAATAATTTGGAGACTTTTCATTTTGGAAAAAGAACACTTGTACTCCAAAAAGAAAAAAGTATTTACAAGTAATTATTCTCTTACCTTTATACCTTCTATTTTTAACTACTAATGCACATTTGATGTCATGAGAGTATACATATACTCTGATAGTATCAAGATATACTTTGATGATATCAAAGAGGAAGAAACAATACTTTAATAAAAAACATTACTCTATTACTCCTTGATATCATTAGAATATATATACTTTCATGGCATCAAATAAGTACATGCAGTACTTCAGTGAATGGTATCAAGATGATAGAAGAAGTACTTTAGTGAAACTGCTTGATACCATCAAAGTATATGTATACACTAATTGTATCAAAGAGGAAGAAGTTGTACTATAGTGAAGACACTACTTAATTCTTCCTAAATACCATTAGAGTATACATACTCGCATGGCATCAAAGAGAATCATGTGTGTTTCAATTAATGGTATCAAGACAAAAGAGGTAGCGTTTTAGTGAAATAGCTTGATACCATCAACAACAACAATATAGCAAATAAAATCCTATTAGGTGGGGTAAACTACTTGATACCATAAAAGTATGTATATTTTGATGGTATAAAAGAGAAAAAGTAGTGCTTTAGTGACATCACTATTCAGTTACTCCTTAACAAACCATTAGAGTATATATATTATGATGGTGTCAAAGAGGAACATGCAATGTTCTAGTGTAAAGACTACTCAGTAATTGTTTGATACCATCACAGTATATATATACTTCGATGGTATCAAAAAAATAGGGGTATTGATCATGTGAATAAAATAGGGTTTTCAAATACATACAATATACTAATTAGCTTGCAATAGATATAGCATGTTTTATATACATAAAAAAAAATAGTCAAAATCATAGAAAATATACAATGATTATACAATATAGTTTGTTAAAAGTCATAAGAAGTACACCCTAACTATACAATATAGATTACTTATATATGAGCTATACATTGAATTTACACCATGATACATTCAAAAACTAAATATAGTTTGACTATACATGAGATATACACTGACTACATAATGAATGATCATTTTTTTAAAAAATTACTGTCTTAATGTCCATCTACTGTGATTATCATAATAGAATAAGCGGAAAGTTGAGTAAAATATTTGGGTCGTGAATCCAATAGGAGAATATATTGAATTGGATTCAATTTGGATAAATATTTTTTTAGTGGATACAATTTATGTTGTTTTACCATGAAAAAATAACATAACTAGGAAAACATATGATATGTATTTGCATTATACAACTATAGTTTGAAAAAATTACAATTTATAGCTATAGTTAGAGTTTTGTTGTTATAGTTAGGGTTTTATTTCTATTCTCTCTCGCCTCTCTCCACTATCTCTGCAATTTCTTGTCAGATATACAATTACATACGTATATCAACTTCATATATACAATTATTTTGATAGATATACATAGTCAATTCGTCAGATATACATATACAATTCATCTCACTGCCCTCTCTCGCTCGCTCTCTCCTCCCTTTCTCGATCTCGCTCGCCTCTATCCTCCCTCTCCTAATCTTGCTTGCCAAATATACAAATACATATGTGTATTAGTTACACATATACAATTATTTGACAGATATACACATACAATTTGACGAATATACATATACAATTTCTCTCTCCTCTTTCTCTCGCTTTCGCTCGTCTCTCTCCTCCCCTCCCGGTCATATAGTCGAGGTTATATCATGTAATTATGTAAAATATAGTTATTTGACCATATTAGATTTCAAGCCTAGACTATTTATGAAAATTCCCCTTTTTTCATCCCTTCTATTTTGGAGAAGAAACATAAATAGACACTTTTGTATAAATTATTACATGTACATGGACGCATTTAGTGAATATCAATTAGGGATAATTATACTCACAGACCATTGAAAAAAAATATTTACACAAAAAAAAGTCCATCTATTTTTTTTTACTTAAAATGGCTAGTCAACCATATTTATAACTCAAATAGTCGCTCGGCTATTTCCCTTGTAAAGAAATGATAAGTTATCATATTTGATGGCCAAATGTTGACCAGACATACTACTTTGGCCATTTGGCCTCTATTTTTTTTCTTTTCTTTTTAATTTTTTTTTTATTGTTGTGCTATTAAAAAATTATATTTTTTTATTGCCTTTTTAAAATCCTTTTTTTTCTTTTATAGTTATTTCACTTTTTTGTGAAAAATAAATATTTATGTCATTTTATTATTGTTTATTTATTATTCTACTTATTAAGGTGAAATGCATAATTGTCAAATAAATATTGATATCGATACATTACATAATTATTTATACAATATTGATGGATGATTATGCACCATTTATATAATGTCGATACATTACATACCTATTTATATGATATTGACACACATTTGTATACAATTTATACAATATCGATACACGTTTGCATACTATTTATATAATATTAATACATGT
Organism: Solanum aculeatissimum; assembly: GCA_038996855.1. Lineage (NCBI taxonomy): Eukaryota > Viridiplantae > Streptophyta > Magnoliopsida > Solanales > Solanaceae > Solanum > Solanum aculeatissimum. The sequence continues at coordinate 41,034 of JBCEWC010001207.1, forward strand.
TATACATAATTTATATAGTGTTGATACATTATATAACTATCTATATAATATTGATATACGTTTACACACATTTATACAATATTCATACATGAAAAAATACATGAATTTTTTTTTTCTGCAAAAGATTTTTCTATATATAAAAAACCACAACATTTTTAAAAAAAAAATAACGCTGCCCAAAAAATACATGATTTTTTTTGAATTTTTTTTATACAAAAAGTCACAGTAAAATAAAAATAAAATAAATTTAGAAAATGCTACAAAAAAGAGAAAGCAAAAAGTGCAAATTTTTTGATCTTAGACTTATTTGAGCTATGTTGAGTCATGACCTTCTTAGACTATTTTCTGTAAATGACCTCTTGAACAACAATGGCATTGTCAGAAGCTTTTTTGCTAGCTAGGAAACTGGCTTGGCAGACCCTTATCATGGTAGGTAGCAGAGGCTTGATTCTGTTCACAATGATCTTGGTGATAATCTTATAAATGGTATTGCAAAGGTCAATGAATCTAAAAAATTTAAGGTTGTGGGTGTTTGAGTTTTTTAGGATCAGACAGAGTAGGGTAGTATTGACTTTAGAGGGGCATGGTGGAGAGTTCAAAAACTCTTTTGCAGAAGGCAATGGTATGGTTTCCAATGATGTCCAAGAACTTTTGGTAGAAAAAGGGATGGAGACCATCTGGGCTCGGGTCTTTGAGAGGTTTAAAGGATTTGAGGGCTTGGATAATCTCAGTATCCCTGAGGAGCATACCTAAGAAAGAAGTGTTGTTACTATGGAGGGGACTCATTTCTAGGTTGCCTCTAATGGATCTTCTAAGAGTAAGATTATGTTTAATGATGTATAGGCTATGCAAGAAGTTTGTAGTGTGATACAGTATACCCTCTTGGATATCAAAAACTCTACCTGAATTATCTTTAAGGGAGACTATTTTGTTTCTCCTCCTCCTAATAAGAGTGGAGGTATGAGAGAAACTGGCGTTAGCATCAACCTCGCACATCCAAGATATAGTGGATTTTGTAATCCAAAACTCTTTTTTAGTGAAAAGTAGATTGTCATATTTCTCAATGAGCTCCTGTTTAAGATTTTGAAGAAAGGCACTGTGGTAGTAGTTTTGAGATTTTTAGATGCCTTCAATTTTAGCCAAAGTTTCCTTAAGGTGCTTGAAGATGTTTTCAAAGACCTCCTTGTTTCAAAGAGTGACTTCTTTATGAAAGTTAGTGATGGAGGTAAGGAGATCATTATTAGTGAGGAAGGAGTTTTGAATGAAATGTTTAAAAGTAGGATGACTACATCATATAGGCTCCATTCTGAAAGGCTTTGGAACATCAGGGCAGAGCTTGGGCTCCTATTTACACACTGAGACGAAGTTACTGGCAACAAACTAGGGTCTCTCGTGGAGGACTTTATTGGTATTAGCTTCTATAGATTGAATTTTGCCACATGATAATCGTTACATGATCTATCAAGGTTAGGGATTTTAAAGGCTTCCACAAATCTAGCAACTTATTCTTCAAGTAGGCATTAGGGAGCTTCCTTTTGAAGACCTTGACGATTATTGAGGTACGCCAAAGAAGATATAGTCGTTGCATGTCTTCCTTTGATAGGTGTATGCCCTCATTTTGTCAAGGGGCACTGTCCAAGTCCATAGCTTAGAGGCTTGGGTTGGCATAGATGTGTCTTAGATTTTGTCCCTCTCCAAAAGAGCATCCTTGAAGGAGAGATCTTCTCTATGTCCTGATTGATGTTGGTTTGTAGCGTCGGGGGATTTAAATAGGTTCAGTGGGTGTTGTGGTTGGATTCTGACAAGTTCTTGTTCACTCATAGAGAGAATTTTTTTCACTAGCTAGTGGGTGTTGTGGTCGGATTCCGACAAGTTCATTCATATCATCGTTTTACTTCATAGCAAGTGGAAATAATACTTATGATCCTCTTGATTATTCTTTTTCTAAAGCTAATAGTGCACACTCATGCACTTGCCCAAATACACACTTATTTTTTTTTGGAATAAGGGTCAAAAATGCTCTTGTACTATGAGAACGGAGCAAAAATGTCCTCCGTTTATACTTTGGGTCATTTATGCCCTTGTACTATCAGAAATGGGTCAAAAATACCTTTGATTTATACTTTGGTCTAAAAATGCCCTTGTCAATGATACTTTGGTCCAAAATGCCCTTATTGTTACCAAATGGGTAAGAAATACTCTTCTTTAAATGAATATATATATATATATATATATATATATATATACACAAACCTATTGTGT
>JBCEWC010001208.1:0-43292 GCA_038996855.1 Solanum aculeatissimum
GATTTTGGGGATTTTTAATTAAGTGACTCATTATTCGTAGTTAAATCCTTATTTTTATTACTTCTTCCGCACTTTATTGTTGTAATTGAATTTTTGGTTGACTTGTCTTGGTGGGGATAAGACGAGTGCCATCACGCCCATTTTTGGGTCGTGACAATTACAGACTTGTATTTTTCTTTCAAATCTGTTATAATGCAATAGAGGCTTGTACACGTGACAACCAGATTTTGGGAGATTTTTTATTAAGTTGATTTATATCAACAGTTAAACTTTTATTTTTTATTATCCTTCTGCACTTTATCAATATAATTGAATTTTAGGCTGACTTTTCTTGGTGGGATAAGATGAGTGTCATCACGTCTATTCTTAGGTCATGACAGAAGATGTCAGAGCCACAGGTTCATAGGCCTCACGTGTGTACAAGCTGAGTCTAGTAGAATCTCGAGAATCGGTATGTAGACGTCTATACTTATTTTCGAGAGGCTATGAAGACTGTTAGAAAATTTCCTTTTGTTTATTCTTTCTCCATCTTGCATCCTTGCTTCGGTGTGGTTCTTATCACTTTATTCTATTCCCTCTCACTTATAGAGATAATTCGTGCTTTGTTCTTTACGTGAGTAGTTAGTGAGTTGTATATGACTTGAATGTTAGATCTGGTAAAAAAGTATAAGTAATATACTTATAAAAAGTAAAATGTTTGAAGAGTAGAAAAGGTTGAATAAGGTGATCATTCGATGATGGACTTTGAGGATATTTGAGTGATGAGGTCAAACAATGAATTGAAAAATTTCATGAATGTGTTTTCCTTTTTGAGTTAGTTACCCAACAATACAAACAATATTGATGTGGTATATACAATATCGGAAGTGATTCAACAATTAAAGGTGGAATAGGAGTAACTAAATAATGAATTATATAAATCTGCAAACTACTATTACTAAAGTTGTCATAATATGTATGAGTTTCTTAGATAATGATAAGAATGATGTTGTGTCAATTGAGGTCAGAATATTGTGATTTTATAGATCGAGTGGATATCAAGGAGGCTTATGATACTACTATCACAACGGTACCATTTCTTACTTGGTTAGAGTGATGGAGTTTGTTACTTTTTCTATTGACTAGATTTACGAAACAACACACATCCCTTGGACTAGAGACTAAATGAATTTGATAATGTTTTATAGTTATTTAATAGATCAAAATGTACAAGCTATTTGGGTACTATTTTCTTGGTAAGTTAATATGTTCTAGTGGTGGATCTAATGTACTATCATGGTGTGGTACTAGTGGTATATGAAAATGAATATGTCATTGTCAAGTGCGAATACTAATTACTAAAAGGGTTATAAGTTGTATCATATACTTGTATAATGAGATTTGATATTGCACTCACATTTGAGAAACCAACTAGTTTGTTACTATGAACACTTGGATTAAGTATTATGATAAGAAAATTTTTAGTGGTGGATCTATGGTACGACTAATGCATAGGTAGTGAAATGTGTCTCAAGGATTTTAAATGAGAATTGGTGTTTTCATAATAATCTCTAAGAGAGTGGATCAATATTGAAATGATAAGTTTATGGGTAAAGAAAGTCCCAACAAGTAAATTTGGGAGAAGACTATGGAGGATTTTAGTAGGAGAGTGTATAAAAAGAATTGAGTTAGTCCTTTGGATTCTATTGATATATCTGGGTTTAAACTGTCACGTCGATGATAAGGTTGGCTTCAAGATGATGACAATGGCTACTGAGCATAATGATAATAAGAGTTCATGATGGATTATGATCAGGATGCAATCATATGATAAGGATTTTCGATTAAATGAATTCAATATAATAATATTGACTTGTAAATCCTTAAAGTTATGGATTATTACAATTTGATTAGTAGCGTGTTCGTATGAAAAGATGTAGAATGTATTGAGATATGTCTTGGATAGAATTGAAAGGAGCCAGTGTAACACCCCCAAATTCATCCTACCTATTTTGATGTAGAGATCCTGAGAAAAATAATGTAGAAAATCACTGAGAGAGAAATCATGAGTGTCACTTATGGCCCGTAGAATAATCTACGACCCGTAAGTGAGGCCTCATAGGTCACCCCTATGACTTAAGAAATTTTCTAAGTCTAAGGCCCATGTACGAGACACTTTATGGGTTGTATATCATTTCACGACCCGTAGATTAGGTCTCGTATGGTTGACGACTCGAAAATTAACTTTTCTGGATATTGAGTCACGAGTTATAAGACGACCCATATAATATTTCATGTCCCATAGAATGGTTTTGTAGTAAATTCTAGTAACCCAACATTTGGACACCCTCACTTACGAGAGGCCATATACGACCTGTAAGTGGATCTACGACCCATAAATGGGATTTCGTGGATCCACTCGGCAATTTTTAAGAAGGATATTTTTGTCCTTTCCTCACCCTTTTTTAATTAAATTCCCCAATATTTTAGACTTAATTTAAGTCCTAAATCACAACCCTAAGTGCATTATTTCATAACAGACACTTAGAGAATTCTTGAGAGCATTGGAGAAGGAGAAGAACGAGGGCTTCAAGTCCAATGCGAGGATCGACAGAAGATTTATTGTTCTTCAAAATTTTCAGGTATGTAAGACTAACTAAAACATGGATTTTGTTCTTCCATGTGCCTCATAACCTGAATTGACAGAGTTGTTGATGAATTGAGTCTTCCTTGGATGTTTCTTGAAGTGTTTTCTTAAATTTTAATGTATATCTATATAATTTTGCATGAATTACAATTTTTATGAATTAAATAGTTTCACTTTTTTTACATGAACCCTAGCATGAATTCTTGATATTTTTATATATTTCACTTAAATAGGTATGTACGAGTATAATTTGGTCCTGAAGAGTCTATGAAATTCCTAAATGCTTTAACTCTATTTTTATTTTCTTGAATGCTATGAGTCTGAATGATACATGATTGAGTCTTTATGAGTCAAGATATTGAACCTTAACAGAATGTAACCAAAGAGTTGATAGTTGATGTGATGAATTGAGTCGACCAATGTCCAATGAGACAAGTTGAATGAGTTAACCATAGGGTTGATGTCTTTTGAGCATGTTGAGTCTTGGGAGGAGTATTGAGCACCGAATTAAGCAAGAGTAAGTCCAACTCGAACTCAATAACTACGCGAACAACGTAGGAGAGGATTGAATCATAAAAATAGATGTTTCCTATTGTCCCAAAAAGAGGACTTGATGTTATTATTGTGGATCCACTGATGGGATGTCTATTACCCTGACAAGGTATTGGATGAATATGGCAACGACATCATTTCGTTGTATCATCACAGACTCATAAGTGATAGTTATCGATTAGAGAAACTCCCAAATAGGTCTTGATAGTACTCTCAGTGGATGGGATGAGACAGTATATGAGTGGTCACTATCTAAACTGTATTTTTACCTTAGACTTTTGAGTTGATGATTGAGTTCCTTACTTCCTGAGTTGAGCTATTTTGAGTTGATGTTATTTCTACCTTTATATGTTTCATTCTGCCATTTTACATACTTGTACATTCCACGTACTGACGTCCATTTGGGCTTGTATATTTTCATGATGCTGAGATAGGTACTAGCAGTTATCAACAAATGCCCCGTTAAGGATCTATTTGCATCCATCTGATTGGTGAATCCTCCCCTACTTTCGAAGGATGTCATGTTTTATCTTCTAGCTTTGACTTTGGACTTTCTATTTTATTTTGAAGTAGCCATGGACATGTCATTGACACCACTTAGTTAGATATTTAGAGGCTTCATAGACTAGACGGTCAAATTATGATTGGATGTTATTTTGTCTAGTTCTTTTTCACACTAGTCTTACTTAATTTATGGATAGATTGTTTGGCCTTTGGTCTTGGATTTTTGTATTATCAATGCATTTTATTAAGTATTCTTTATCATTGATGTCTTCTTCTATTAGAATATGATTGAATGAATGTGATGAGGCTGAGTGGTTCGCTTGGGGGCTAGCAATAGGTTCTGAGTGCCAGTCATGCGAAGGGTATCCTCCCGGGGCATGACAAACTTGATATCAGAGCATAGAGTTCAAATGTCCTAGGGAGTCTATGAAGCCGTGTCTAGTAGAATCTTGTTTATGGATATGTTGTGCACCACACTTTATAAGCAGGAGGCTATAGGACATTAAGAATTATTACATTTCTCTTGTATTCTGAGTTCATGCGACAAAGTTTAACTCTATTAAAGTATCTATCTGATTCGTGCATTACGTGTTTGCAGATCATGCCTCCTAAGCGTACCACCACCCAAAGAGATTCTTTAATCTCTAATATTGAGAATCCCTAACCAGAGGTGCCTACTCAGATAGAGACGAGGGGTCGAGGTCGACCAACTAGAGCCACCAATGTTCCGCAAGCACCTACTACTCCACCTGCTCCTACTACAGAAGTTGATTTCAGAGGAGTTATCACTATGGTCACCCAACTGGTAGCCACTTAGAGTGGGAATTGGAGATCAAAGACTCCTAGTTCTAACTCCCAAGAGACAACTGTTGCAACTAGACTTAGAGATTTTCTGAGGATGAACCCACCCATCTTCACAAAGTTTAAGGTTGAGGAAGACCCCCAAAACCTTATTGATGAGATATGGAAAGTGTTGAAAGCTATGCATGCAATTGAGATTGAGGGAGTTAAACTTGCTTCCTATTAACTCAAGGATATGGTGAATGTCTGGTACAATTAATGGGAAGAGAGCCGAGGCAAGAATGCTGAGCTTGCCATTTGGGATAATTTTGAGAGTGGCTTTCTTGACCACTTCTTTCCATGAGAGTTGAGGGAATCGAAGGTTGAGGAGTTTGTCAATTTGAAGTAGGAGGGATTGACTATCAAAGAATATAGCCTCAAGTTCATAAAGCTATCCAGGTATTCTCCAAAGATGGTCCCTGATATGAGATATATAATGCGAAAGTTCATATACAGCTTGGGCAAGCATGTGCAAAAGGAATGCAAAGTGACATTGCTGATTCCGGGCATGAACATCTCTAGAGTTATGGTCTATGTGCAACAACTTGAAGAGGATAAAAAGAGGGATAGGGAGGAGCACTTGAGAAAGAAGTCTAAATCAGCAGGGCATGAGCCTAGCCTGTATAAGCAAAATAAGGGGGATTAATCCTATTTCCAAAAGAGGTCTTCACATCATGCACTATCCTCAACAAGTGCACAAGCTCCGTTTAACAGATATGATCAGAAGTCCTAGGGCTATCAGAATTCTAGAGCTCAGAGTTATCAATCCCAAGCTAATATGACTCAAGGTTTGAGAGTGAAACTACTATGTGTCTAGTGTGGCAACTCCACCTAGGAGAGTGTCGTGAGGGCACAAATGCTTACTATAAATGTGGACAGACTGGATACTTCCATAATGAGTGCCCGATAAGTAGGAGGGGTACTGGAGGTAATAAATCTCAGTCTTCAGTAGCACCCTCAGTCACTGGAAATCATAGAGGTGCCACTACTAATACGGGCAGAGGTTCAAATCATTTGTATGCGATAGGCAATCGACAGGATCAGGAAGTTGTACAAGATATTATTACGGGTATGCTTTGAGCCGTTTCATATGATGTGTATGTTTTTCTTGAACCAGGTGCCACTTTTATCATTTGTAACTCCATATGTGGCTAGTAAGTTTGAGATCCTTCCTGAATGTCTTCTTGAGCCCTTTTATGTTTCCACTCCTGCTGGTGAGTCTATCATAACCAAAAGGGTTTATAGAGATTACATAGTGTCCATCTATCATAAGGATACTCTTGCTGATTTGATTGAGCTAGAGATGGTTGACTTCAATGTGATCCTTGGCATAGACTGGCTTCATGCCTGTTATGCCTCTATCAATTGTAAAACCTAGATGGTCAAATTCCAATTTCCAAATGAGCTTGTTATAGAGTGGAAGGGTAGTTCTGCAGTGCGTAAGAGTAAATTTATTTCCTACCTTAGGGCCAGAAAACTATTCTCTAAATGATATATCTACCACCTCGTGCAAGTTAAGGCTGATGATGTAGAGTCTCCACCTTTTAGGTCAGTTCTAGTTGTCAATGAGTTCTTGATGTCTTTATTGATGATTTGGCTGGAGTCCATCTTGATAGGGAGATCAACTTTGGGATTGATATTCTCCCCGATACTCAACCCATCTCTATTCCTCTATATGGAATAGCTCTCACCGAGTTGAAAGAACTGAAGGAATAGTTAAAAGATCTCTTAGATAAGGGATTTATTAGGTCGAGTGTCTCTCCATGGGGAGCTCCTGTCCTATTTGTGCACAAGAAATATGGTTCCCTCATAATGTGTATAGATTACCGCCAATTGAATAAGGTGACGATTAAGAACAAATATCCCTTTCCAAGAATTGACGACCTGGTTGACCAACTTCAGGGTGCCATTATTTTCTCCAAGACAAACCTTAGATCAGTTTATCACCAATTGAAAGTGAGAGAATGTGACATCCCGAAGATAATTTTTTGAACCCGATATGGTCACTTCGAGTTTTTGGTAATGTTCTTTGGGTTGACAAATGCCCCGACAACTTTCATGGACTTGATGAATAGAGTATTCAGACAGTACCTTGATATGTTCGTAATTATATTCATTGATAATATATTGGTGTACTCTAGAGATGAGGAAGAGGTTTTCGATCCCCTTCGAATAGTTCTTCAGATGCTCAAGGATAGGGAGTTATATGCAAAGTTCTCCGAGTGTAAGTTTTGGCTCAAGTCTGTGGATTTTCTGGGCCATGTTGTTTCAGGTGATGGTATTCAAATAGATATGCAGAAGATTGAGGCAGTTAAGAACTGACCTAGACCTACCTCTCCAACTGACATAAGAAGTTTTATAGGTTTGGCTGGTTATTACCATAGATTTGTTAAGGGATTCTCTTCTATATCCTTGCCATTGCCTAAGCTGACTCAGAAGAAAGAAGTTCTAATAGTCCGATGAGTATGAGAAGAGTTTTTAAGAGTTAAAAATCAGATTAATGATTGTACCAGTGTTGACTCTACATGAGGGGACTGATGATTTTGCGATGTATTGTGATGTTTTTAGAGTGGGGTTGGGATGTGTTCTGATGCAAAGAGGTAAGGTCATACCTTATGCTTCTAGACAACTCAAGAACCATGAGAGAAACTATCTAACTCATGACTTAGAATTGGCTGTGGTGGTGTTTGCACTCAAGATTTGGCGCCACTACTTATATGGAGCACATGTCGATGTATTCACAGACCACAAGAGCCTGCAATATGTATTCACCCATAAAGAGCTTAACTTGAGGAAGAGGAGATGGTTTGAGTTGCTCAAGGACTACGATATGAGAATTCTCTACCATCTAGGTAAAACTAATGTAGTTGTTGATGCTCTTAGCAGGTTGTCTATGAGAAGCACTGCTCATGTGGAAGGAGAGAAGAAAGAGTTGGCTAAAGAGGTAGACAGACTAGTACGATTGGGAGTTCAACTTGAAGAGTCTAACGAAGGTGGAGTTAATGTTCAAAATGGGTTTGCATCGTCTCTTGTAGTAGAGGTGAACGACTCATGGTTTGAGCTATGGGCCGTGAACTAGGCTCGTGAAATGAGTCCTAAGCTTTTCAGCCCAACTTTTCCTGCACTTTCTATACTCCTAACTTGAGGATCCTTACAATACTTTACTAGATCAATCATAGGCTTTAGGTTTTAATAAAACATCAATAATGTACATAGAATAGCTTATTAAACTTAGTGATTCCAAATGTGAGAATGGTCCTTATACCTGGTAGAATCCATGATTCAGGTCAGAAAATCTTTCACTAACATTCGGTCACTCTTTAAAGAATATCCATGATCATGTTAATATCTTTTGTAAACCGTTAGTTGAAGACCCTATCATTGAAGTCATAATTCATTGAAAAATAGTGTAGACTAAGTGTCTTGAATGTCAATTAAATTTTAAAATATGAAATTAAAAGAGATTATGCATAAACCACTACAAGAAAAAGACCTTTTACGAGGGGATATTTGATCGTTAAAATTTTAAATCTGGTTGCTAAAGGTCATTAACAATGAGAGTAAAATCTGATTGTCGCCCGTCATTAAAGGCTCCGCGTTAAAAGTTTAACGACGGATTTTTGCTCGGTCGTTAACAATACTTTTAATGACAACATAAAATCCCATTGTTATATGTTCTTTAATAGAGACCATATTTTCCCTACGCTAATTAGTCAAATTCGATCGTCAAAAGTCATTAGCAATAATTAACATCCAACTACTGCAAGTATTTTAACGACTAAAATTTCTTTCGTTAAATTTATGTTACTTTTGATGACCAAATTTTTAATCACTAATGATCATTTTGATATTAAATACGCCAATCATAAAGCGTTTCAAAGACCACATTTTCATTTGTTATTATATAAATATTATACTATTGAACTAATAATAATAATTTTTTTCATATAAATGCAAATATGGATGAAAATAAAGACAAGTGTGGGATAACAAGAACATCGTCAAAACATACATGTTTCACACTAATAGAATTCAACCCATACGGTAAGATTTTTACTAGTGCAACATATAAAGAGACTAACTAAAGAAAATAGAGACAAACTGACATTTTATAGCCTATAACTTCATTTCTTAGTACTCCTCATTATCTTTACCCTTTCCTTCATCATATCATCACCTTCATCACCAATCTCTTCGTAATCCTTCTCTAGGAAGCAAGGTCTTCACGGGCTTCACTGAATTCACCTTCTTCCATACCCTCATTGACATACCAATGCATGAAAGCATGTTTGTCATACATCAGATCAAACTTGTGGTCAATGGGGGAGAAGACCTCAACAACACTTGTTGAGTTGGAAATCATGCATACTTCCCTTTGCACCTTAGCAAGATCACCACCAGGAACAACAATTGGTGGTTGATAGTTGATACCACACTTGAATCCAGTGGGACACATGTTAAAAAATTGGATGGTGTGCTTAGTCTTGATGGTGTCCACAACAACATTAACATCCTTTGGCACCACATCACCATGGAACATGAGACAACAAGCCATGTACTTGCTATAGCGAGGGTCAAACTTAGCCATCATAGAAGATGGATCAAAGGCACTATTAGTGATCTCAGAAACTGAAAGTTGTTCATGGTAGGCCCTTCTCAGTAGAAATGACAGCAGCATAAGAGGAAAGCATTAAATGGATCCTGGTATTGGGGACAAGATTCATCTGGAATTCATTCACGTCAACATTCAAAGTACCATCAAACCTCAAAGAAGCTGTCAGAGAGAAGACATAACCTGCACAGGTTGCACAAAATTAGTACCAGCTAATTATAGCTAATTAATTCCAAATCACAATGTAAAATACTATATTACCTGTGAGATGAAGCAATTAAGGTTGGTGTAGGTAGGGTGCTCAATGTCCATTAATTGCTAGCAGATGTCAAAGATGGCTTCATTATCCAAGAGGATTGATACATCAATTTGCTTAAGTAGGTAATGAGTTGACAGGACACTAGCTATTTTAAGGCTCAATAACAGAAGTTGAGACTTGTAGAGATGGATAATTTGTTAAATCATGTTTGGACTTCTTTCCATAGTCAACTGAGAGACGCTCCAACAGAAGTGACCCAAGACCTAAACCGGTATGACCACCAACAACATTGAAGACCATAAACCCTTGGAGACCAGTACAGTTGTCAGCAAGCTTACAGATACGATCCAAGTAGAGATCAACTATCTCTTTCCCAACTACAAGCAGACACAAAGTAAACTATCAGCCTTTAAAACCAAATATAATTTAAGAGTAAATAAAGAGGATAACTTACTGATATGGTGGCCACAGGAAAAGTTGTTGGCTACATATTCTTTGCCACTTATGAGTTGTTCAGGGTAAAATAGTTGTTTGTCACTTCATCAGTGACAGTGGGCTCAAGATCTACAAAGACAACTTTAAGGACATGCTTTCTAGCTCCAGTTTCATTAAAAAAGGCGTTGAACGCATCATCACCCCCTCCATCAGTCTTTTCACTTGGCATCTGGCCATTGGGCTAAATGTCGTGGTCGAGGTAGTAAAGTTCCCAGAAAGCATTTTGACCTGAATACCGGTCTGACCAATGTGGATCAAAATGTAGTCTCTCATTTTTTATCAACCTTCGAAACACTAAACTAATAATAATGATGATTTCACATATATTCAAAAATATATTGAATAATTGAATTTAATATAAAACTTTATCATTAATAAAAGAACTAAAAAATATATATATATTCCATATCATGTATGGCATCAACATTAATCAACTTTTAATTAAAAAAAAAGAAATTTGTAATATATACACATAAGATATAGTCTTTAAACTACTCCTAAGAAAATCCTTGCAAACTTTGACTTGCTTCATACTTTTTTGAACAATAAATTCTTCATTTTCATGTTCTTGTGCTGCAAAAAAACAAGTACATGTTGGTTTATTAACAAAGAATTAAGAGTTAAAAGAAGAAACACATATAGGACCTCAAAATATTTACTAGAAAAGATGCAACAAAAAATCAAAGCTTCTAAATTAGAATGTGAATAATAACTAATGTATTTTATTGAGTGAGAAGTCTACGCCCGACTTGACTCCAATGGACTATTTGGTTGTTGTATCTAAAGTCGCCTTCAACAAAGAAGAAAGAATCACTTAAAGAGGAGCTATATGAAAAATTTGGTGTAGAAAACTTAGATGATATAGTTGAGGAGTTTAATAGACTCGAGCAAACTAGATCAGTTGATATGTTTTTAGGAAAATTTGAAAATCTTAAGGCTCAAATGTTGGTGAGAAATCCAACTCTTGTTGAGTCTCATTTTGTTTCCATTTTTGCTGTGAAGTTGTTTAAGCCCATCTCTCTTAGGTTTTCTATTGAGCAAGGTCGAATGCAAGAGAAGGATATTGAGGCTTCCCTTAAGAATAAAAAAATCACCTTCAAACCTATTGTAGACGCAACTATTATTAAGAGCACTAGTATGCAAATTATTAGGCCTACTACTTATAAGTTAAGCCCCGAGGTTTATGAATACAGGAAGAACAATCACTTATTGTTTTAGATGTGGTGATAAGTACAAACCTGGTCATCGATACAAGAGAAAAAAATTGAACTGTCTAATAGGAGAACTTGAACCTAATCAGGTAATAGAAAAGGCTACTAAAGAGGGTGTGGATGTCGCTCCCGAGATAATCATTAACGGTGAGATAGAAAAAGAGGTACAAGAAGTTGTGTCTCTAAGTGCACTCTCAAGCAACCATAAGGGGGTAAACACTATTTTGGTCAAGGGAATAGTGAAGAACAGGCATCTGGCTATACTAGTTGACTCTGGAAGCACACATAGGCTCATTGATGAGAATACTGTCAAAGAGACTGGTTATGTAGTCAGCTATTGTCCTCTAGTAAGAGTGACTATTGCTGATGACAACTATGTCATGTGCACTTCACATTACCTAGGGTTTCTTGGAAGATGCAGAACCAAACCTGGGTCCATGCCCATATGTGTTGGTGAGTTTGATACTCCCTCCGTCCAACTTTACTTGGCCCCTATTGACTTGGCACAGGGATTAAGAAGTAGTAAATGATAGGGGTAATTTTACCAAATTACCCTTTGAATATAATTAATACAATGTATTGAAAAATGTAATAGGGAAATAACTATAATTAATGACAAGGGTAAATTAGGAACTAAGTGTAAAATTATTTCTTGATTTCATAAACTGGACAAGTATTGTTGGACATCCTAAAATAGTATAGGGGCCAAGTAAAAATGGACAGAAGGAGTATATCTTAAATAGAAACTTTTGCCAATAAAACCATACATGTGTGAACAGAGTTATATAAGATGTCGATCTTCTATTCCCCTTTAACCTAAACTTATATTTTAAACGTGAAGAAACTAGTTGAACAAATAGGAATCAAAATAGCAAAGAGTATTTTAAGGATCCAACTTAACACCATAATAACAAAATGAGAACTTAAAAAGCTAACATGAATACAAAATAACCAAATATGATATCCTTTACTAAAAATCATAAAGTGAAAATTATAAAATTAATAAATTCTATAACTCCTATTAAATTATTTTTGAGAGACTAAGACCTCATCTGGTAATTACTTCAATTGGCTATTCCATAAACAACTCCTTCCTAGATTCTTGACAGATCTTCCAAATCACCATCAATGTTTTCTCCAAGATCAAAAGAATCATGAGGTTGAACCTTTTGTACAACATGTCAACCTTTCTTTGAAAGATCATCAATATAAAATACTTGTGAAGCTTGATTGTCTAATACAAAAGGCTCATTTACTTTCAAAAATTGTTGTTTGTTTATACTAATGAAGCCATATTCATCTTCTTTAATTCCCCTTTCATGATCATACACATCATACCACATACATCGGAATAAAATCACCCTTCTTTCACCAATAAATTGTAGTTCAAGAATCTCAGTTAACTCTCCATAATAATATATAGTTTTATTCTCTTCATCAGTCTCACCAACTACAACCAATCCATAATTTTGAGTTCTCAAATCATTGTCGTGATATTGCATATAAAATCTATACCTATTAGTAACATATCTTTTGAAACTTGTCATATATGGAAGAGGACCACATGACAATGAGAGTAAATCTCTTATTTTCTTGTTGTCATCATGTTTGTGCAATTCTGCAACCTATCAAAATCAAGTACATAGTTTAGCAAATTTAGTAAAAAAATAATTTTGATGGTAAAAAATTAACTACTCACCTTTATTTGTAATCAACTAATGAATTGTCTATTCCATTCAATCTCTAAAATATTCTTAGAAGTATCTAAAGAAATTTGTGAAAATTCCTTGCAAAAAATTTGAACTATAGTATATCATTTTAAGTATGAAAATATGGAAAGATAAAAGTAAATTATGTAATTGAGTATTATTACTTACTCAAGAAAGGGTTGAATTTTATTACATTTCTTCAGAATATAAAAATGTGCCTGCTCAAATTCATATGAATCAAGATTGTCTGGTGTGTCACTATTTAAAGTTTTTCCAAGTTGAGAAAAAACTGTCAAACCTTCATCAGGCTCAATAGCACCCCCATCATAATTTCTCTCATTGCGATTAAATTTTGTTTCCATCATATTCAAATATCTTGAACATAAAGTCATACATTTAGTTGCTATATATCCCTTTGCAATTGAGTCTTCTGGGTGAGCCCTATTGCGAATAAAAGACTTCAAAAAATATAGTCATCGCTCAATTGGATACATCCATAAATATTGATTAGGTCCAACAATCTTAGCTTCATCATCTAAATGAATCGACAATTGAAACATGATATCAAAAAAGCAGCAATGAAAACCTTTTCTAATTTGCAAAGAGTTATAGGAATTTGAGCTTCTATTCACTCAAGCTCATGTGCTCTCAAATATTTTACTCTAAGCATGTTGAAAAATATATACAACTCTATAAGTGGTTCAATTACAAATTTATAGAGCATATCACATATTGCAAGTGGGAGCAAATATTGTAAAATAATATGACAATCATGACTTTTTAACCCTAAAAGTATGTGATCTTTAAGATTGACACACTGAGAAATATTTGATGAAAAACCATCTGGGACCCTTAAATTCTTCAAGAACTTGAAAAAATTATGTTTTTCTCCAGGAGATAACTCATAAAATGCAGTTGATAACTCATATTTATCCCAATTGTTTTATCAGATGCAATTCTTTCTTTATGTATGTTGCTTGCAAATCCATTT
The DNA here is from genome assembly GCA_038996855.1 of Solanum aculeatissimum. Lineage (NCBI taxonomy): Eukaryota > Viridiplantae > Streptophyta > Magnoliopsida > Solanales > Solanaceae > Solanum > Solanum aculeatissimum. Next base: position 13,800 of record JBCEWC010001208.1, read on the forward strand.
GAGAACTCAAGGTATATTTAGTTTTTCCTTTCATATTTAAGATTGTCCCCAAAATACAATCACAGATAATTATCTCAATGTGGCATCACATCTAAATTATGTTGCAATAATAAAGTTTTTCAATTTGGAAGATCAGAGAAAATACTCTTCTTATTCCAATTATCACCTTTACTATTATGTGAAATTTTAGTCTTTTTCTTTGGATCCTTTGATAGCGTATTACCATCTAAATCAACCACTTGATCAAGTATGGCACTACCAGATAACATTTTTGGTGGTAATTTCTTCTCCTTACTACCATTAAATACATCTTTATCATTCCTCCATATATGATTATGAGGAAGAAAGTATCTATGGCACATATAATATTATTTTTTCTTATTTTCCAACCAAATGAAAAGAGTTTCTTTATTACAACATGGACAAGTCAATTTTCCTTTGGTACTCCATCCTGACAAATTTGTATATACTGAAAAGTCATTAATGGTACATAACAAAGATACATGTAGCATACAATTTTGTCTAGATGACGCATCAAAGATCTTCACGTCAGAATTTCATAATTCCTTTAATTTCTCTATCAAAGGTTGGAGATAAATATCAATTGCATCTCTAGGACTATCAGGCCCCAAAATAAATATCGATAAAATAAAATTCTCTTGTTTCATGCATAACCAAGGTGGTAAATTATAAGGAATCAATATCACAGACCAAATGCTGTGTGGAGTTTTAAAACATTTAAATGGTTGAAAATCATAACTAGCAGGTCCAAGTCAAACATTATGCAACTCAGTAGCAAAAGATGGATGAAGTTCATCAAGTGCCTTTCATGCTAATGAATCAACAGGATATCTCATTATCCCATTATCAACTCTCTCATCATGATGCCATCTCATTAAATAAGATGTTTTTAAGGACATAAACAATCTCTGAAGTCTTGGCTTTAGTGGGAAATGATGTAAAATCTTTCATGGTATCTTTGTTTCTCATTTAAATTTTGTTTTTCCATTACGTTCATCCTTTTTCTATATAGATACCCCACACACTTTACAAGATTCAAGAAACTCATCATAATTCCAATACAACATGCAATTGTTCTTACATGCATCAATCTTCTCATAAGAAAATTAAAGGTTTCGAATTATTTTTTTGCATCATAATATGAACTTGATAAATTCGATCTAACTAACAATAAATCTTTCTTCAGCAACTTCAACAACATTGTAAATGATGAATTACTTTATTGACTAATACTTTTGATATGAAGTAATTTAATCAAAGTAGAAAGTTTAGATGGTTTTGAACTTTCATAGATTGGTTGCTCAAAATCATTTAACAAGTTGTAGAATTGTTTTGCTTTAAGATTTGGTTCCTCCTCAACAAAGTCATCACCATCAATGTTCATATTGTCTGCATTGAAATCAGGGTATAAATCTCTTAAAATCTCATGTCTTTCATCCTTATCATTGTCCTTTTCAATGTCATTATTGTCTACAAATTTAGAATCCGACTGTAGCTCATCTAACCTCTCCCTGTGATGATACCAAAAAGTATAATTTTGTACTATTTCATATACCAATAAATGTGACCTAACCATCTCACATGTTCTTGAAGATGCATTAAAACATTTCATACATGGATAACGTATCTTTTGTGATTCTCCTAATCTTGTAAAAAAATTATTCAAAAAGCTTTCCACCCCTAGTACATAAGCATTATCAAGTCGATCATCAAATAGTTGCATCCAATCTTTATTAGGTGCCATAATCTTGAATCACACAAAATAAATAATAATCATATTAGTATAACAATAAAAAAGAGGAAGAACTAAATATTTATTTTGGAACACCCCTATGCGTACCGCCAAACATAAGTTAAAGTAAAAGATCAACTCAATATTTAAAACAGAGTAAAAAACTCACACACTTAGAACTAAATATTTCTTAGTTTATCTAAATTAGCTTGCACATAGAGTATTTATACACTTAACCTTTTAGTACTAAAAGAGTACATTGTATTCATCTTCTAGAAAATCCTACATCTCATTTTTTACTTTTAGAATGAACTTCATACTCTATATGTCCTTTGGAACACCTATGTTAGATTTAATTCACAAAATCTATTGTAAGAGAAATCACAATGGACTATCAACATCATCTAGCACCACTAAATTGAGAAACTCAGTTGCACATTTCAACAAGTAGCAAATATTTTGTTTATGGCTATGTTCACATAGTTATCCTAGCTTAGCGCACACTTGATTCATGACACATAGGTGATGCAAGTTAGCATTACTATTCAATATTTTGCTCTAATCACATATAAGACTAATTCACATGCCATAATAAAAACTTTCTCTTAGACCATAGACATGATTCAATTATATCAGAAACTAGCTCAACTAGTTAGAAGTAATTCAAATAGGCACAATAATACATTCATAGTTCAAATTAAATTGACATCCACACAAAAAGGATCAAACTAGAAGTTAGATAAGAGAATACTATATTTAATCTTGGAATTTCTAAAGAAAGGAAATTGGATTTGATATCTCATTTAAACAATCCATGTAATGCCATATTAACTTTAGCGAAGCAATCAAATTAATGTTTGGAAGTCTGGCTACAATTTGATACTTAGAAGAGTGCTTCTTTAGACAAGTGAACTTTAGTTAAGTCACTTATTACCACACAACTTCTTGGATCCCTAGAGGAACTGAGATAGAGGCTTCAGACTGGGTAAATTATCACATTCTTGAACTAAGAAATACTTATGAAGTAACTTTTGAAGGTTTTAAAGAGGAAATACTAGCCCTATTAATGAAGCTAGATAAAAGAACAACAATGTTAGAGAAGAAAGAGCAAGAGAAGACAATCATCACCCCCAAAAGTAGGGGACTTAGCAAGAACAAACTAGAGAACTTACAATCCAGTCCCAATGAAGAAGTAGGCGGGTTAGAAGTGGTGAAAAACTCTCAAACTCACTTACAAAAGAATGTGAAATTGATTTCATGGAATGTGAGGGTACTCAACAAGATTGAAAATAGGAATCTTGTTAAGAGTTTATTGCAAAAATGGAAGCCAGATGTCTACTGCCTTCAAAAAACAAAGTTAAGTCAAGAAGTTGAAGAAACAGGCAAACAAGACATCTTCCCACATACTAGAATGGGGTGACCTCTAGTCTCTGCAAGCAGTCAAATAGTCTATTTCCCCAACTTTGAAGAAGAAGATGTCATTGGAATCTTTGGTCCACATACTAGAAGTGAAAAACTATTATGCTGGGAGGAAACTTCAGCTTGCAAAGAGCTTTAGGAAGGTCACAACAGCCAAACAATCCATTTTCATACAACTGCAGAAAACTTTGTGCAGCTTGCTGATAACAAACCTAAATGTGCAGTTCTGATTCAAAGAGGCGCTGATATTCATAATAAACTGAAAGATTAGATTGTGCGAGTTATTGATGAACGTGCACATTGTTCCTGGTTCGTAAGAAATCATGAATTTGTTACTAAGAAATCTTGAATTTGTTACTGAGATACGTAGGTACGTAGGTTCAACAATGATAAAGGGAAAAGAGACGTGATCTGATGACCATGGAGGGATAAATAAGTTTTTATTAGCATTTGTTTTTTACTTTTACCTTTAATAAAAAAAAATGACCAAATTTAATTAGGGCCTGCTTTTTTAAATTTTACTTTTAATAAAAAAGTGACCAGATATTCATTTTTTTAACATCTGGATTTTGTCCCCTCGTTATTATTAAAATTAAAATTGCCTTTTAACCACGAAAAAAATTATGTCACTATAAATACACTTTTAACGATTGATTTTTTATCCCTTCATTATGAGTTGGTCATTAAAAGTCAAATTTCCTGTAGTGAACACAATGAAATTCATCAACTAGAATAGTAACCAAAGCAACCCCCCATGAAGTCTTAGTGCCCTATATAGCTTGATATAGAAACACCTTGTAAATCATCAATTCATACAATTGGATATCAATTTATAACAAAACAAGTCAATTAGCAGTAAATAAGTCAAAATATATGTGATGGAAGCAAAATCATACTAGGCAAAGAAATTTACATAAATGAAATTGAAGGATTTAGTTGAAAAATACTTGGTCTCCATGGTGAAAGGTACCCATGGATGAAATTCATATACCTAAGATGGAAACCTAACAAAAACCTTGAGAAATGGCAGAGGAACTTGATGAAAATCCTAGCTGCTATGCTCTTGAGCTTTGTGAGGAATTTGATATCCCAAAACCTTTTGTGACGTAGGATTTTGTAAATGAAGTTTAATTTGAGGGTGTTGGGTAGTATAGGGAAGTAAGGGCAGTCTTTAGGAACCAAAACAATGTAATTTAGAGCTTAAAGTTGTAGGAAATGATAAAATTGACCTTTATTAATTTCTGATGGACGGGATCTATGAGACCCATCTACAATTCATAGATCCATTTACAGACCATGGATTCTATTTATGGAAATCATGAAAGATTTTCCCATTGCAGGACCAAAATCACGAGCATACGTCTATGACTCATCATTCTATTTATGGATCATGTTACCTCTCGTAGTCCTTAACAAAAATCATACTTTCATTATCTCAAACCATGACCATATCTATAGGCCCATTGTGTCTTCTACAGTCGGTAGCAATACCTCATAGTTTCCCACTACACTTAGCCAAATTTTTAAGTTTCTGAGTACCAACCACAAACTTGGTCTATGACTCATAGACAAGACCACAATCCATCAAATACTTTTATCCTGTTTAACCTTATTTACACTTCACTATGCTGCATCTATGAACCTATATTTTGACTCATAAACTCACTTACGGTCTATAAGAACCCTTCATACTTCCAACCAATATTCGAAATTTTCACTAAGTGCTAATGTCCCAACCATAAGGCCCATCAAACACAACCACAAGTCATAGATAGTGCTCATACATCTCTGCACTAAACTCAGGCTTGCACTCTTTTTCAAATTGCTTACTTTATTTACGTACGGGTATTATAATATCTCCTCCTTGTGAATATTTGTTCTCAAATGGGATAAGAGCTAACTTGAGTAGATTATAATGGATAATAACAATCCAACATGAATGAAATAATGAAGCTAAATCACCATTCATGAAATTTTCAAACTCATGCATCAACTATAATTTTAATGCACTTTCATGCGTATGCAAACATGTAATGAGACATGAAATGCCAAAAGCAAGGAATTTGTGATTTTGGACAAGAATAACTTAGTACTTTAGGCTTGAGTAGAAGAAACAAGATGAGGATATCCTTTCATCATTTATACTTTTATCTCCTGTGTAGCACTCTTAACTTGTTGGTTTCTCCAAATTACCTTGACAGATGCTTCTTTATTATTCCTTCACCTCTTCATTTAACAACAACAACAACAACATACCAGTAGAATCCCACAAGTGGGTTCGGGAGAGGGTAAAATGTATGCAAACCTTACCACTACCTCATAGAGATAGCGTGGTTATTTCCAGAAAACCCTCATCTCAAAAATCAAACTCCATAAGCAAAAGATACTAGATATGGAAAAAACAAATATAAAAAGGAAAAAGACTTATAATGAAAAGCAAATGATAGTATGTAAATATGATAAATTAACAAATATAAGATGGATAATGACCACACAGGATATAAAAACATGAATACTTGTACTAATCTACTATATCAGAAGGCCATACATCAACTTAATCCTACTATCCTTCTACCCTAATGCATGATCTCCACTCCTTTCTATCTAAGGTTATGTCCTCGGTTAGATGAAGTTTCTCCATATCTTGGTTGATCACCTCCACCTTAATACTTCTTCAATCTACCTCTATGTAATGACCTAGTTGGTCATTTTTGTCCTTATCTATGAAAAATTACCATTTTACCCTTTTATAGGTTGCTTTGGGTCTATTTTGAACTATTTGAATTGTTGAAACTAAAATCTGGAGTTTTAAAATGACAAATAATAGTTTGGTACTTCTTTAAAGCTTAAGTTATTAAAAAAATAAGCTTTTTTACCATTTTAATTTTTTTTGTGTCAGATCGGGGATCCGTCAATTTCATTATCTCTAAAATATTAAAACTGAACTACAGAAAGTTGCAAAACTAAATTTGGAGTTAAAATGGGATTTTTAGGCCCAAAGTTGTGATTATAGTTATTTTTGGGACCAAAGTTTGACTTTGGTCAACATTCGGACTTCGGAAGCTCTAATAGGAATTCTGATAGTTCCAATAGTTTTGTATGGTGAAACTAACACTAGAAATGGTCTCGAAATAATTTTTAGAGTAGCCAAGGGCAACTTTTGTGTTTTGATGCATTAAACTAGTTTTATTGAGTTGGTTATGTAAATGTGACGAAGAGGCCTTGAAATTGATTTCTGATGATTCTATTGAGTCTGGATCGCTGTTTCTGGTGTTGATACACATAGATTTTGTGTAATTGTAATTTCAGATGAGTTTTGGGGGTCCATTCTGAGTAGGAAATTGGACTTGGTATTGCTGATTTGCTAATATCTGGTGTAGATGAAATTCCTTCTCTGCGTTCACGGAAGAGTACTCACGTTCGCGGAGGTCTAGTGCGCTTACTCTCCACGTTCGTGGAGTGTTAGCAGACCTGAGTGACCCCCCTCTCTTTTGTTCTTCGAATTTGCGGGTTGGTCTCCGCGATCACAGAGTTCTCTTAGCCTTTCTCCTCTGCGTTCGTGTGACCCCACTTGCGACCGCGGAGAGCTTTTTATATCTTAATAGTTTAAAACTTGGAAAATACTATTTTTAGCCATTTTCACGAACTTGGAGCTTTTTAAGGCAATTTTGAGAAGAGAATTTCGAAGAGATATTTTGGGTAAGTGATTTTAACATTATATTGATCATTTTTCATAAGTTTTATTTTGATTTCAACTTATACTTCATGATTTTCCATGTCCAAAATTGGGAATTTTTAGACTATATTTCAAACTTTGAATGTTGATTTCTACTTCGATCTAAGTTTGATTTTAGTGGAATTTTCACCCATGAACTTCATTTTTTGTGTAGAACTTGATTTTAAAGTCAATTTTTAGATTTTGGAATTTTAAATTTTAATCCTAAAATTAATCATTTTATCCCTAAGCACAAACCATGCCAATATAAGTAATTATGTATATGAGATGTGATGTTGATGGAATTGTAATGTCGGTTTAGCCGAATAAAGGGTAATTGAGATTCTATTGTTAATCTGAGATAGATACTTGTGGATTAAGATCCTGTAAAAAGTTGTTGTGATAAATTGAGGATTGTAACAATGGTTTGGAAAACATTTTGGTAATTTGATGGTTAACGGGACACTTTGATGACTATACACATACCTTGTGGATGAGTAAGTTTCGGTATTCATGTTAATATGATTTTTGGATCTAATTATGATGTAGATATATCTTGGGGTTGAGTAAGGTCCAGTACTTGTGACATACTTTTTAGTTGGATATATTGATGATGGATTTATATTGTAATGACAAGTGAGGTCTGGTGTGTGTGTATATATATATATATATATTTGGTATGTCTGATGATTGAAATGGATATGTTTAGTTGATGTATTGTGATAGATGGTGACACTTGATATTATATTTCATACCTTGTGAGACTTATAATGTATTACTCTCATTATGATGTTATTACATTTATGCACATATTTGAGTGGTTAGCATTGCCTTGTATTAGTATCATGTTGCATTATACCACCCCTTGACCTGTGCAGGAGGCAAAGGTAATATGCTCCACAGTTATACTAAATCCCCTTGATCCAAGTAGGAGGCAAGGGTGAAATTTACTTTGTATAATCCCTTGACCGCGAGTAGGTAGCAAGGATGAGATATTGTAACACCCCTTGACCGTGAGCAGGTGGCAAGAATGAGACTTCGTAATACCCTCAACCGCGAGAAGGCAACAAGGTCCCGAGATGCCTGATACATGATTGATGTCATTTTATATACAGTGTGGTTATTGACTATAGTGTTGTTATATTGGGCATGTGAGAGATCTTATAAGTTTTTATTTTCTTATTGTGTACTAACCTTTTTGATGCAAGTGTAAGATTTTTTGTTATTACATACTTGTTTGATTTCCTTTACCCAATTGGTTGAACCTACTGGGTACATTTTTGGTGTACTCACCCCTACTTTGTTTTATCCCTGCAGATCATACACAGGGTTTGGGACAGGGTAGTTGATCATTTTATCAGAGTGTTGTAGATATCACACAAATTTTTATGGTGAGGATAAGACTTCAAGTTCTTGTGGATCTTTGGATCATCTTTCATTTCTTTTCTGTCAGAATATATATTAGATATTATGAGACAACCTTATATTTTCCTTTAAGATGGTTGTAATTATCCTTCAATACTGCTTTAGATGCTCTTGTACTCATAACTCTGGGTTTTGGGATATTTGATGTTATGTTGTATTGATTTTCATTTTATTTCATTCTTCGTTAGTCGTGACCCATTTTGGGTCATGACAAGTTTGGTATCAGAGTTCTAAGTTCGTTGGGCTAGTGAGTTAAGAGTAAGGTGTCTAATAGAGTCTTGTGGATCAGTGTGTGGACGTCCATACCCATTTCTGGGAGGCTACGGGATACTCTTTAGGAAAACTTTTATGTCTTGCTTCTGATTCATGCATTTCTTTGTATTACCTACTTTGAAAGTGTCCAATCTACTCCTTCTACGCAGATGCCGATTATGATGTCCCGATGATCCGTGGGAGAGCCCGAGCCCACTGATATGGCTCCCGCTCATGGTCGAGGCAGAGTTTGGGATAGGGTGAGAGGTTGAGGACTTACTAGAGGGATAACTCCACCCAGAGGGCAGCTGAGGTCAGCTTCTTTGGGGCCTACATACAATCGAAATAGGCTTACAAATCCTATTCCTCCACCCTCAGCTCTAGCCCCTATACCCTCAGTTCAGGAGTTGCTATTGAGGTTATTATCTAGATTGGAGAGAGCTCCTCCAGCCCCAGCTACAGTTGAGATACCAGTTTCTGTAGGACCAATTGATCCTATTATAGCCCAGTAGAGCCATTTATGGTCTATATTAGTTCTTTTCTAGCCCCAGTAGATCCTCATGTGGCAGTTGTGACTCCACTTCAAACACCTCAGCTAGGTGCAAGTGCACCGTTTTAGAGTTTGGCAGTTGCTCCAACCATTGCACCACCCTCGTTTATGGTTCCACCATCTTCTTCTAGCCTAGCTATGTCCTCAGTTGAGTAGAAGAGTTTTGAGAGGTTTGTTCGACTAGCTCATCCAAGATTTGATGATACTCTGGGTGACAGAGCTTATGATTTCTTGTTAGAGTGTCAGGACCAACTCTATAATTTAGCCATCATAGAGTCACATGGAGTTGTTTATACTACTTATCAGCTTACCGACCTCGCCAAGGAGTAGTAGAGGTTAGTTGTGGCTCGTTGACCTTCTAGATATCTTGTCATGACTTGGGAGTAGTTTACTATGATATTTTTGCCTGACAATCTTCAGGACCATCATCGTGATGAGTTTGATAGGCTTCAGCAGGGTTCTATGATAGTGTCAGACTATGAGGCCAGATTTCATGCATTGTCCAAGAATGCCTTGTCTAAAATTCCTACCAAGTTTGAGAGGATTTGGTGCTTTGCCAAGAGATTGGCAGGGTATCTTCAGGAGGCTACAACTTCTTTGGTTCTAGCTGGAGGCACATTTTTGAGTGTTGTTGATCATGCACATATGATAGAGCACATTTTACATGGTAGAAATGGTGGCGAGAAGAGGTCCATCATCATGGATAGTTTAGTGGTCACTCACCTGAAGATAAAGAGTTTCGGAGGCAGGGCCATCAGGGTCGGGTAGTTCAAGTAGCTCCTCCAGCATCAAACAGTGTTGACGAGTCTAGACCTACTCAGACAGGTCATGATAGTTCTTTTGGTTTGGTCAAACGTGGTAGTTCCTCGGCACAACAATCTCAGGGACAAGATTCTAGAGTTTGTTATGTTTGTGATGAGGTTAGGCACTTTGTCAACAATTATCCATATCGTTTTTATCCCACTCAGGCTTCAGGGTTTCAGCCAGCCCATCCAGCACCAGTACCAACCACTAGAGACACCTCTAAGGGCATGAGGGGAGGTACCAGAGGAGGATGTGACACATGGAGATGTGGAGCCTATGGAGGCACACAGGCTAGTGGTGGCCGTAGGGGTTGCTATGTTGTTCTAAATAGAGTTGAGGTAGAGGCTTATGATGCAGTTATCAGAAGTATGGTTCTAGTATGCCACTGTTCAGCTTCGATTTTATTTGATCCAGACTCTACTTATTCTTATGTGTTGGCTTATTTTGCTTTGAATATTGATAGTATGTATGAGTCGCTCGCCGAGACTATATGTATTTCCACCCCGATAGGTAAATCTTTAGTGGTGAATCAGGTGTACTGGGGGGTGATATTGTTAGATATGGTGGACTTTGATGTGATATTGGGTATGGATTGGTTATCGCCTTATTATACTATTCTTGATTTCCATGCGAAGACTGAGACTCTATCTTACCCAGAGTTGGCTTAGTTAGTGTAGACTTGAGCACCTAGCTCTTATCCTAAGGAAGTCATTTCTAATATGCATGTTTGTTGGATGATGGAGAAAGGATGCTTAGCTTATTTAGCTCATGTTCGGGCTTTCGCTCAGGAGTCTCCATCTTTGGAGGACACTAGGGTTACTAGAGAGTTTATGGATGTCTTCCTTACTAATTTGCCAGCTATTCCTCCTGATCATGATATGGACTTTGCTATTGATATGGAGTCAGGCACCAAACCCATATCTATTCCTCCTCATCAGAGGGCTCCAGGTTGAATTAAAGGAGTTAAAGGAGAAATTGGAAGATTTGCTAAAAAAGGGATTTATTCATCCGAGTGTGTCTCCTTGGGGTGCTCCAATATTATTTGTAAAGAAGAAAGATTGTACTATGCGTATGTGTATTAATTATCGCCAACTTAACAAAGTGACCATAAAAAATAAATATCCCTTGCCTTGCATTATGATCTTTTTGACAAGTTAAAGGGTACATCGGTATTCTCCAAGATTGATTTGAGGTCCGACTATCATCAATTGAGAGTTCACGAGTCTGATATCCCGTATACAACTTTTAGACCCATTATAGGCATTATAAGTTCATGGTTATGTCTTTTGGGTTGGCTAATTCCTCTGCTACTTTTATGGAACTGATGAATTGAGTGTTCAAGCCCTATTTTGACATCTTTGTGATTGTGTTTATAGATGATACCTTGGTTTATTCCAAGAGCGAGGCCGATCATGTACAACACTTGAGGACCGTACTTGAGAGATAAGAAGTTATATGCAAAGTTCTCTAAATGTGAGTTTTGGCTTGAGTCCATTTCTTTTCTTGGGCACATTGTGTCCAAAGAGGGTATTATGGTTAATCTGGCCAAAGTGGCAACCGTGCGTGAGTGAGTTAGGCCTACTTATGTGATTGATATTCAAAGTTTTATTGGTTTGGCAGGGTATTATCGACGTTTTGTTCAAGAATTTTCTTCTATAGCATCCCCATTGACTAAATTGACTCAGAAGGCTTTGGAATTTCAATAGTTGGATGATTGTGAGGAGAGCTTTCAAAATCTGAAGGATTTATTGACTTTGACACCTATTCTTGCTTTATCTGAGGAGGAAGTACCATTCGTGGTCTATTGTGATGCCTCTTATATGGGTTTGGTTGGTGTATTGATGCAAAGAGGGAAGGTAATATCTTGTGCTTTTAGAAAGTTGAAAGTGCACAAAAGCAACTACCCTACCCATGATTTAGAGTTGGTTGTGGTTGTATTTTTGTTGAAGTTCTGGCGACATTATCTCTATGCGGTGCATTATGAGATCTTCATCGACCATCGAAGTCTCAAGTTTATCTTTTCTCAGTCTAACTTGAATATGAGACAATGTAGGTGGTTGGACTTACTTAAGAATTATGATATCTCTATTTTATATCACCCAGGAAGGACAATGTTGTGGCTGATGTGTTGAGCCTAAAGGCTACTAGTATGGGGAGTTTGGCATTCTTGAGGGATGAGGAAAGGCCCCTAGCCTTAGGAGCTCAGTCGTTTGCTAGATAGATGGTTCAGTTGGATATTTATCCTCCCTATAGTATTTTGTCTTTTGTTGAGGATAGATCTTCCTTGTTTGATCAGATATGTGCTCATCAATTTGAGGACCCTAATTTATGCTTGATTCGTGACAAAGTGTTGAGGGGTGAAGCCAAGGCAGCTATTATTGATTCTATGGGTGTTTTGAGGATAAATAGTAGAGTTTGTATACCCAAAGTGGGAGATTGGGTGACACTCATTCTTGATGAGGTCCATTGTGCTAAGTATTCCATCCACCTGGGCGTAGCTAAGATGTACCATAACCTAAAACAACATTATTGGTGGTTCGGGATGAGAAGAGACATAGTTGATTTTGTGGCAAAGTGTCTGAATTGTCAGCAAGTCAAGTATGAACACCAAAATCCTGGTGGATTGATGCAAAATATCCCTATACCCGAGTGGAAGTGGAAAAAAGTGACTAATGGACTTTTTTTAACAAGTTTTCCCATGGCTTTGGGCATGTTTGATTCAATTTGGGTAGTGGTTGATCGTCTGTCCAAGTCGGCTAACTTCTTACCGATGAAGACTAGCTATAGTGCAGAGTAATTGGCTTGGTTGTATATCCGTCAGATGGTCATATTGGATGGTGTGCCAGTGTCTATAGTGTCCGGTAGAGGATCTTTATTCACCTCTCATTTTTGGCGGGCTCTATAGCGTGGTTTGGGTACTAGAGTAGATTTGAGTTCATCTTTGCACCCCAAGAAAGATGGTCAGTTCGAGCGCACCATTTAGGTGATGGAGGATATGCTACAACCTTTTGTGATTGATTTTGGTGCCCAATGGGACTAGTACTGAAGCACCCCTCATGGTTGAAGACCTTGGAAAAAAATTGTTAGCAGAGAAAATACCTTGAGAATCGGTTTCATGAGACGATCTATGGCCTGTGAAGTGATCTACAACTCGTGTTGGTCTCGTAGAAGTAGGCAGTGAGAAATGAGTTTTTAAGGGAACACTGGAAGGATTTATGAGACCTAGAGCACGAGTCGTAGAATGCTCTATAACTTGTGAACTCATTTCGTGAAAGGGACCTTACGGGCCAGATTCTGTCTAAGGCAAGGAGTGGTTTACGAGTGAACTTCATGACTTGTGGAGTGGTCCACGACCTGTTAAGGGGATTTTGTAGGAAGTTCCAATGACCCATGTTTAGAAGGCCCCTGATCCATGAGGATACTCCATGACCCGTGTAAAGTTTCATGAGTCGTGAGAAGGTTTTGTAGGAAGTGCCAGTGGCCCATGTTTGGAGGACCACTGATCCATGAGATATTCCATGACTTGTGGAGTGAAACACCGACCTTTTTTCTCTCTTTTTTACTTAAACTACGTTGTACTACCCCTCTAAGATCCCTTTATTAGCATTTTTCAACCCTAATCTACCCATTCCCTCTCATTATAAAAATACCCTAAGTCTAAAGCTCTATCAAACACTCTCAAGTTCTTCAAGGTACTTAAGTGTGAGGTTCAAGCTAGGGTTTCGTTTCCTCCATCTCAAAATCAGATTTCTTTCACAAGACTCACACCAAGGTATGTGGGTTTGATTGTGGGGACCTTTCTTCCCATAAGTCCAACCATTTTCTTCTCCAACTACATGAAAGTATTCTATAAATTCTTGCATATGATGTTATTATTATGCATTATGTATACAAATTTAGTGGGTTATTCAAGTATGGACTATTTATGCATGAATATCTATTGAAGGCTTGCTCCATGTTTTAGATTATGAATTTTGAACCCATGCATGTTATGAACTATGAAGATGATGAGTTTTAAGATGAATTTTATGATGTTAAATCTAGGTTTCTTTCTACTACATTGGTGGGTTGATTGATTTGATTCTTCAAGTGAAACAAATTTACATTCTTTATGAGTATATTATTAAATTGCATGATTTTGAGTATATGTGCATTCTCTCACCATATTTGACTAAAGTTACATGATACAATTTATTGCATGATTTACAAAACAAGCATGAGATGATGATTATTTGGACTCCTAAGCATATTTTGAACTCATGAAAAGTTCCTATGATTTATAAGAAAATGTTGAGTCCTTCTGTTATTCTACCCTCTTGAGAATGGATATTGTCTACATGAAGGGGTCAAGTATGATAAGTGTTATACCCTCATGTACTCACCAATGTCCACAAGAAGGGGTCAAGTTTACGAATGTTCCACCCTCTTATGTAAAGTTATGCCACTAGAAGGGGTCAAGTTTATGAATATTTTTACCCTATAGTGTAAGGTATATGCTCACTTGTAGGGGTCAAGGTAAGTGAATGAGCTACTCATGCCAACTTATCACACTTTTACAAGTCTTTCAAGCTATAATGATGTTATGATTATGTTAAGTATTCCATGGGATTAGACTTAGCACAGAAGGAGGCTTATGGTGGGGGCTCGACCTAAGGGGTACTTATACAAAGTCTTGGTCTCTTAACTATATGCCACCATAGGTTTATGTTATGTTCCCTAAACGGGATTTTTACTAATGGATCCATCTTGGTCAAGTTACCCACTATGTGAGATTAAGTTTGGTTTACCTTGGCAAGTAGACCACCTCTTTTCTTGTGGGGGTTCATGCATCGGAATTCCAAGTAGTAGCTCGCTTGGTCTTATATGTTGGTTATGGTTTCCTCCCACATATATATGTATGCTATGCAAGTTTGATTGTCTCTATGCATGTTTTGACCTAAGTACTATTCATGCATTTCATATTGATCTCTTATCTATTGACTATGATTATGCATTTTGTAATGTTATACTATGTTTTTTGCTTGCATTGCACCCTTCATACTTAGTATATTTCAAGTACTAACACATACTCTTTTGCTTACATGATCTCACCATGTAGGGGCTGGAGCTCCCATTCATCCTCCTCTACATGGCTAGTCAGATTTCTTGGAGACTTATTTGGTGAGTCCTCCAATAAGGGGACAATATCCATTTTTCTTTCATGCTTAATTAAGTCTTATGTAATTATGGATATTTTCTAGTTGAGGGTGAGCCCAGAAGCATGTCTTGGCCCCCGTTCCAATCATGATAGAGGTGTTATTGGATATGACTATTATGTAATGAGATCGACTCGTATTATGTCTTTATATTCTATGCAACACTTCCCTTAGCCCCTTTATCCCCTTCTATGGTTGTTATATGTTGTTGATGAGATGGAAGTCCCAAGTCCCGGAAATACCCCCATAGCATGAGTCCTACTTACCCTCCCCTTAGACATTTCTTGCTATGTGACTCATGCAAATCCTCTTCCCTATGCATCCCCATAGCTTGAGTCCAAAGTCCTGTTTCCCCTAGAATTTATTTGCTACTAGTCATTCTTTGATTTAAGCTTCCACAACCAAGGATGTGCCAATGATATGTAAGAGGCTAGTTTTGGTTGCCTTTAGGTCTCCCATTTGTCGTGTTGCGTCTAGGCCCTAGGCTTGGGTCGTGACAAGCACCTACCTTTAGTAGAGTTCATGTACAATAATAGTTAACATTCCAGTATCCAGATGACACCATTTGAGGCCTTGTATGGCTGGAGGTATAGATCAGCCATTGGATGGTTTGACTCGGGGTCTAATGATGTGTTTATTATGAACCTACTTAGAGATGCCATGGATTGGGTTCATTTGATTCAGGGTAGGCTTTTGATAGCTCAAAGCCGCCAGAAAAACTATGCTGACCAAAGGACTAGGCCTCTGGAGTTCTCTGTTGGTGATAGTGTTTAGCTGAAGATTTCACCCATGAAGGGTGTGATGAGATTCGGGAAGAGGGGCAAGCTCAGTCCCAAATTCATTGGCCTATTGTAGATTTTGAGAAGAGTTAGCGAGGTGGCATATGAGTTGACATTACCACCGAGATTATCATTTGTTCATCCCATTTTCCATGTTTTTGTGCTCCGTCAATATATTCTAGATGAGTCCTATATGATCTCTTATGACTCTGTTGAGTTGGGTTCAAATTTGACCTTTGAAGAGGAACCTATAGCTATTTTCGAGGGGTAGGTCCAGAGATTGAGATCCAAAGATATACCTTTTGTGAAGGTTCATTGGTGGCACCATTCTGCTAATGAGGCTAAATGGGGGTTGGAGTCGAATATACGTCCATATATCCTAGCCTTTTTAGGCTTCAAGTACTCATATTTTCCTTATGTTTAGACGAACATTATTATTTATAGTGAATGATGTAATGACCTGGTTGGTCATTTTTGGCCTTATCTGTGAAAATTAGTATTTTACCCATTTATAAGTTACTTTGGGCCTATTTATAACTATTTGAATGATTGAAACTAAAAGCAAGAGTTTTTAAATGGTAAATATGAGTTTTGACATTCTTTGGAAACTTCAATTGTTGAAAAAGTGAGTTTTTGTACCATTCTAATTTTCTAGTGTCAAATCGGGGATCCATCAATTTCATTAGTTTCAAAATGTTAAAATTGAACTACAGCAAGTTGCCAAACTATATTTGGAGTTAAAATGAGGCTTTTAGGCCCAAAGAAGTGATTTTAGTTGTTTTTAGGACCAAAGTTTGACTTTGGTCAACATTCGGACTTTGGAAGCTTGGATCGGAATTTTGAAAGTTCAAGTAGTTCCATATGGTAAAACTAATACTAGAAATAGTCTCGGAATAATTTTTGGAGTTGCCGAGGGTTGTTTTGGTATTTTGAGTTTAAACTAGTTTTATTGAGTAGGATTGGTAAATGCAGCGAGGAAGCCTTGAAATTGGTTTTCGATGATTCCGCTAAGTCTGAATCGCCGTTTCTTGTATGAATACATATACAATTTGTATAATACTTATTTTGGATGAGTTTTGGGGGTCCGTTCCGAGTAGGGAATTGGACTTGGGATTGCTGGTTTGTTGATATATAGTGCAGGTGATATTCCTTCTCCGCGTTCGCGGAAGAGCACCTGCTTTTAATAAGGTCCAGTACATTTACTCTCCGCGTTCACGGAGGGCTAGTTTACGTTCGCAAAGTGTTAGCATGTGTGAGTGAACCCTCTCCCTTTTGTTCTTCGTGTTTGTGGGTTGGTCTCCGCGATCACGGAGGTCTTTTTGGCCTTTATCCCTTGCATTCACGGGACCCTACCCCCGATCGTGGAGAGCTTTTTATACCTAGACAGTTTTAAACTCATGAAACACCAATTTTAGCCATTTTCACAAACTTGGAGCTTTTTGAGGTGATTTTAAGAAGAGAATTTCGAAGAGATATTTTGGATAAGTGATTTTAACATTATACTGATCATTTTTCATTAGTTTTATCTTGATTTAAACCTAAGTTTCATGATTTTCCATGTCCAAAATTGGGATTTTTTAGACTATGACTTTCAAACTTTGAATGTTGATTTCTACTTCATTTTAAGCTTGATTTTAGTGGGATTTTCACCCATGAACTCCATTTTTTGTGTAAAACTCGATTTGAAAGTCAATTTTCAAATGTGAGAACTTTAAATTTTAGCCCTAAAATTGACCATTTTGCCTCTAAGCCCAAACCATGCCAATATGGGTATCAAAATGCTCTCTTGATACGTAGTATCATATTTTGATAGTGATTAGTCAATTTGAGGATCATTTGGAGGCTTGAGGTGATTGGAAGTTTGTCTGAGTGCGGTTTCGATATTGAGGTAGGTTCGGCTAACCTTGTTGGGATTGGATCCGGGTTATGGATCATGTTTATATGGTAATTGCGAGGTCTAAACTGATTCATGAGTAATTATATTTATGGGATGTGATATTGATATAACTATGATGTCGGTTAAGCCAATAATGGGTAATTGGGATTCTATTGTTAATCTAAGATGGATACTTATGGATTGAGAGCCTGTGAAAAGTTTTCTTGATAAATAGAGGATTGTAACAATGGTTTGGAAAACATTTTTGTAATTTGATGGTTAATGGGACACTTTGATGACTATACATATACCTTGTGGACGAGTAAGGTCCAGTATTCATGTTAATGTGATTGTTAGATCTAATTATGATGTAGATGTATCTTGGGGATGAGTAAGGACTGGTAATTGTGACCTACTTGTTAGTTAGATATATTGATGATGGATTCATGTTGTAAGGACAAGTGAGGTCTGATATATATATATATATATATATATATATATATATATATATTGTGATGATTGAAGTTTCTAGTTGATATATTGTGATAGATGGTGACACTTGATATTATATTTAATGCCTTGTGAGACTTATAATGTATTATTCTTATTATGATGTAATTATGTTTATGCACATATTTGAGTGGTTACCATTGCCTTGTATTATTATCATGTTTCATTATACCACCCTTTGTCCACCAGAGTAGGAGGCAAAAGTAATATGCTCCACAGTTGTACTGAATCCCCTTGACCCGAGTAGGATGCAAGGGTGAGATTTACTCTATATAATCCCTTAACTGTGAATAGGTGGCAAGTATAAGATATTTTAATACCTCTTGACCGCGAGTAGGTGGCAAAGTTGAGACTTTGTAATACCCTTGACCGCGAGAAGGTGTCAAGGTCACGACACACCTGATGCATGATTGATGGCATTTTATATACTGTGTGGTTATTGACTATGGTATTGTAATACTGGGCATGTGGGAGATCATATAAGGATTATTGTATATTGTTATTGTGTACTAACCTGTTTGATATAGGTATAAGATTCTTCATTATTACATACTTGTTCGATTTCTCTTACTCAGTCAGTTGAACCTACTGGGTACATTTTTGGTGTACTCACCCCTACTTTGTTTCATCCCTGCAGATCGTACACAGGGTTCGGGACAAGATAGTTGATCATTCTATTGGAGTGTTGTGGATATCACCCAGATATTTATGGTGAGGCTCAGACGTTGAGTCGGTGTGGATCTTTGGATAATCTTTCATTTCTTTTCTATCAAGACTTGTATAAGATATTATGAGACAACCTTGTATTTTCCTTTAAGACAGTTGTATTTATGCTTTAGTACTACTTTAGATGCTCTTGTACTCATGACTCCAAGTTTTGGGATATTTGATATTATGTTGTATTGATTTTTGCTTTATTTCATTCTTCTTTAGATGTGGCCCATTTTGGGCCGTGACTAAAAGTAAAGTCTGGTCATCTAAAGTAGCTCCTGGTGGGCCTATAGGGAGGCCTACAACTAACTCCTTAATCTAAGCATCAATCCAATGAATCTGGGAGGAAAGGCATCGCATAGTAGGAGGACCAAACTAAAGTTGTCTTGTTGAACAGGAAGGCCCTGCAACACTTGTAGATGACCTTCCATCCCGTGAACCTGGAACCATAAAGAGGCCAAAAGAGGGATCTAACACGTCAATGCTCCACTTCTTCTGTCCCTATGGGCCACCTCTCTTCTTTAGTGGGTGAATCTCCTTGGCTGGTTTCTTCTCCTCATCAGTAGTTTGGGCAGCCACCCCCGCCTCATAGCATAATCTAGTAAAAAATGAGGGGTAGACCAAACTCTTGGTCATCCCTTAGGCCACCTCAGCTATCAGATCCATGATCAAATGCCCAACATTAACTTGAAGACCATCCAAAAGAGCAGCTATAACAAGTGTACGGTCAAACGTCACCTCGGTGCCATGTGTGAAGGGATGACTGTGGCACATACGATAGAAAGCCAACAATTGGCTTTCATCATGAACTCATGAGAGTCAACTCCTCTGTGTGTAGTAAACTAATCTTGAGGGACCCCATTGCGCAACTTGTCCACCAACCACTAGGTATCCAACTGCTAAAATCTTTCCCTATAGACTCGGTTATCACATTTGACAACCCATATATAGCATTAATCGTGGACGGACTAAAATCAACTTGCACTCCTCGTACCATGGTAGCCACTACCTCCACAAAGTTGGTCTCCAAAGAATTTGCATAGAACTCCATGACTATAGTGTGGTTGCCTCGAATAGGCTCATCAGCAAAGCATATCCAACCCAAAGCCTAAAGCCAGCTGAGGAAATCCGGCATCTTCTCCTCCACTTTTTCCAAGAAAATTACATTTTACCTAATGATTATTCGTCCTAAGTATTCATCGTATTTTCGGGAATACTAAGTTGATAAGAATATGCTATTATTAAAGTAATCCTCTTCTCTTACCTCCGGAAGGATCTCAGCATCAAATGGTTGTTTTCGGGATCTATGTTTTCACCAAACAGGCCTACAAACAAAGCCAACATGTTAAAAATATCATAAAGATATTTTAAACAATGTATTTGGATGTATTTAGGCAAAATAAATTAATAGAAAAAGGTGCAGATTGATTAGTGCATAGCTACTATTTCTGGAATAGTAATTGCTTGTACTCTGCATTCGCGACCAAACAGGTGTATTCACGGAGTTCAAGGAATTATAAGATCCACATTCATGGAAGAGTATCCGTGTTCACAAAGAACAAATATTTCCAGAACACCGCGTTCACAACACTATGTCTGCGTTCACAGATATCAAATGTTACTAGTAAATCTTTTCTAGAATCTCATGGGAATTTTGTCGAACACATGGGGGGCATGACTTAGAACCATTATTTTGACAAGAAAATTAACCCTAGATTTTCCAAAACATCACAAACATATCACCCAAACAACATAATTTAAATCCAACAATCCGTCCGATTTTTCATAATGTAAGCACAAACATTGAATCCTAAAATGCCTAGAGGTGGGACACCATAGCATCACAAATTTCAAACCAAGAAATAAAGAATGGATAAGGCTAGCACATTCTAACATTTTCAACTTCCTGGTAAAATGAATTAAGTAATTAGCATCACCATTTTAGTACTTTTCATGCTTGCACAAAGTTACCTTTGATGAAACAAGAATGGAGAAGGAGTTGAATGAACATACCTTAGAATTGAGAACCAAATGAGAGGAACAAGAGAGAAGCTTGAATTTTTCCTTGAAGAATTTTAGATTGCAACAACAAGCACTATTCTTTTACCTCAGTGTTTGCTTCACCTTTTATGAAGAATTATAGACAACTCTGTGAAGAGTGGTCTTTTCATCACCTGACACACTAATAGTGCTCCGCTTATACGGAGATTCAGGTGCGTCTTCGCCACTTAATGAGATCTTTGTTCTCCACCTTCACGGTATTTAAGGCACGTTCATAGAGAGTCAATTAAATTGACATCCCCGTTCGTAGACCTTATATCTGCATTCGTGGAGAATACTTTGGTGCTGGATTTTAGGCCAACGTTTTGTAATTTTAGGCGAAACCTATGCCCATCGAAGATCCATCCTTTGGCTTGGGCGACACCAAGGGCCCAAAATACGATTAAATTGGCCCTAAATTCACCTGAATACATTTTTAAAGGTATTTTCACCCCAAACTTTGACTACAATCAATTTTATGCTTCCAAACTTATGGAAACCACAGCCAAAGACTTGAAAATTTTGAGAATTAGCCAAAATAAAAAATTAAAAATTAAAAGCCAAACTAAAAAATTAAAAATATGAAAATTAAACTAAGAAATAAAAATTTTGAACAAATTGATCGGATGCCACCCATCAAGCGCACAATTTATTAACGCAGCACAACATCGTATTCACTACCCTTTTGTATTTTCACTTTGAGTCAATGAATTTTCTCCCCAATTTCAAATTTATTTTTCGGCTAAACTCATGGGGACAATTGGAGACCATCAAAATTCTCATACAGTTTCTCTAGTTTGAGGACTTGAATTTTCTACCCAACTTTACATAAATTTTTCTTTTTGACTAGTTAGGCATGAGTGAGAGCATCAAGAGGCCTCTTGCACAACAAATATCAAAATTCTCGACCTTCAATCAAATGATACTCTCACTTCTAAATGAACTAAAGTTGTCATAAATGATTTGCTTTGCTTTTTCTTGCAACTTTGATATCATTTCATTAATTTTTGTATCTTGGATGATTATTGGCTTGGATGACATGCACTCACCCAAAATTTCTTCCACATTAAGCACCACCCTTTCTTCTTGAGACTCCAACTCATGATTTTTTATTCTTGCACAAGGAGCCTTACTTTCTCCATTGCTTTTTCTCATGTTGGCCTTCAATGTTTTAATACCAATTTCAAATTGAATCATCCCATAACATCTAGCAATGACCAATTATTTGAATTCATCCCTAATGTTGAATAATTGGTCTCTTAGAGCCACTTCATTGACAAGTCTTAGAAACAAATCCATGAGCCAACCTTGACTCACAACAACCATCTCTCCATTCATATCCTCAACACCATTTGATCATCATGAAGTCCTTCACATTGAACATAAGGATAATAGACATAGGGCTCACACCCATCAAGCAAGAGTTAATCACAAGTAGCCATATAACAAGAACATAAAATGAACAAAAGAAGAAGTATTCACAAATTAAATTAAAAAATAGTAAACTACAATTCCTAAACAAACTCAATACACCAACTTTTCTCGGGAAACGATGCCATTTTTGGTAACGTTTAAACCTACTTCTCTTTTGGAAATAGGGACAATCATTATCAACATATTAAACCAATAAAGAGCCGGGGTCGAATCCGACAGGGAACAATGTGAGGGCTATTGAACTAATCAAGGACTACGAGATACTAATTCCAATTCAATAAGTGAGCACAATAGTTAACAACAAATGAGGAGAGATTAAACTATGAACTACTACTAAAAAAATCGGGGTAAGGATTTATCAAGCAAGGGAGCAATGGATATGGGAAATGGGAATCATTTAGAACTCAACTGATCCATCACACATAGCTTCATATCAACTCTATGGGTAGGCTAGGTTGCTTGTAACTACTATTTTCGGTAGGAACATACTAGTGTTTCACATGAACCGATTAAGGTATCATGCGCCAAATCACTATAGGATATTCTTGGCCTAAACAATTTATAAGAAATTCTCCTAATACTTTAGTTGTTGAATCCAATTAATACATTCAACAAATAAACCCATAACCATCACACAAACCCTCAACATCAATTACACATTTTCATGAAATAATTAAAGATCTAATCTAGACTCAAGTTTGGGACCTCAAATCATAAATTAAACATGAAGGTAAGCATGGAACCATAAATCAATTAAGCTCAATCAAAGAAATTAAGGGATAAATTCACTTGATTTGTAAGAAAATAATCAACAATGTGTAAAAGCAAGAGATTCAATTAATACTCATAAATAAATTCAAATCTAAAACTCATTACATCTACAATTTATGAAATTAAAAGCAAAGAAACAAAGAGTGAGTGAAGGATTTTTATTATGGAAGCTTACACTCTTCAATCTACTCAAGAAAGAAAATTTACTCTAAATCCTCACACAAAACTCAAATCTGAATCTAAGGTATGTTTTTCTCTCAAAATTGTATGAACAATATTTTCCAGATGTGAAAGATGATGAATATAGGGCTGAGAGAGTGCATGTATAATCTAATTTGGGATTAAAATGGTGTTTTTCCAAAACTACTTTGATGTTGGTCACTTTAGTACTTCGCGTTCGCGGAGCTTTTACCGTGTTCACAGAGGTCATCATATCTTAGACCTCCGCATTCGTGCCTTAGCTATCCATGTTAGAAAAGACTAATTGTCTTGACTACCGCCTACACACCACTGCTGAGCGCGTTCACGCCTTACAAATTTTCTATGCTTCGCGTTTGCCAGCCTGAAGGACGCATTTGAAGAGTACAATGAGATGCCAGGTACACATTTTTCATTTTCAACTTCTTTTTACTTCAAATTAATTCCAATCTCCATTCATCCCAACAAAACTCCATTCAAAGCATTAGTACCTGAAATATAAACCATTCAAAGTATAATCAGCCTCACTTCATCAGATTAACAATATAAAATTAGAAGAAAAAATAATAAATGAGTGTAATTTCAACACTCATCGGAAGCATTCAGAACATTAGCACCTCGATTGACTTTATTGGTCATAACTTTTCCAACATATTTGAAGCGGCTTGAAACTCCACATGAGTCACTATCTTGAGGGTCTTGAGGCATTCTTCTTGGAGAAATTGTCTAAAAAAGTTCAAAGAATGATCCATTATGTAATAGAAGTCTTAGGACAACTCTAAGAGATGAC
Source organism: Solanum aculeatissimum (assembly GCA_038996855.1). Classification (NCBI taxonomy): domain Eukaryota; kingdom Viridiplantae; phylum Streptophyta; class Magnoliopsida; order Solanales; family Solanaceae; genus Solanum; species Solanum aculeatissimum. The sequence goes on from JBCEWC010001208.1 coordinate 38,022, forward strand.
ATAGATCATGGAAGAAGTGAGATAATTCCTAAACACCCTATCACCTCCCACTCATATATGTGGCAGACTTCACATTCCTATTCAACAGGGTGTGTTGGATTTTTGAGGACTATCTACAAATCTAGTGCTCTGATACCACGCTTGTCAGGATTCAATTATAGAACCTAGGAGTGACACAACAAATGGGGAACTCGAAGGTACCCGAAATAAGTCTTTTAGCATACATAAGCACATCATCAGTAGCTAAATATAAATCAACCAATCATCAAGTAGTTCTAGAAGATTAGAGGCTTAGGGTGCACTATTTGGAGTAAAGAGATAAGGAATCTCCACCGTTTAATCAAAATATACAATTCTAAGGAAGGGGGACATGGGACACACTTTACGGAGAATAAGGGCTTAAGAACTTCACCACTAAGATAATAACATCATAAGCAACAAAAGTATGGTATAGGGACTTAGGGAAAGTCATCATAGATACAAGATTATAGCATAATACATAGCATATTATTCAATAATACCTCTAAGTCATAGATGGAGCGAGGGCCAAGACATGTCCCCGACTCACCCTCAAAATAATGTAATAAGAGTATCAATGTCTTAACATAAAAAGGCTAGATAAAAGATGGATATTTCCATAAAACTAAAGGACTCACCACAAGAAAAATCTTCATTGCTCCACAGTTAGCCACATGAAGGATATCGAGAAGCGTTGGTCCCTACATAGTAAAATCATATAGGCATAGAGTATGCATTAGTACTACGGAATGTACTAAGTATGTGGTATTACATGCAATGAAGTATAAGTCATAAGCAAGTGAATAATAGGATCATGTAAGACATTACTTAAGCCATGGAATATAAGATAATGTATGTGGAAAGTAAAGAACATACACTTAATTGTTTGCATGATAAAACACTTAAACTTAGAGTAACGAGAAATGTAGGTTGTTATGCACAAGTAAAGTAGAAATACCTTTAGGAAAAATAATGCATTAATTTACAAGAAGGACCATCTTACTATGAATGAAACATTAGTAACCATAAAGAAGAACACCATGCATACTTCAAAAGAAAGTCATGTACCTTTATGAGAAATACCATTAGTAGTAACAAGGGGTCATAAACATGTGTGAGAACCCCTCCTAATAGACATAAATCATGTAAGCTAAACCATGAAGTCTAAATGTTTCCCCTACATTGAAAGAAGGGGGAGATCACTTGCCAAGGTAACCTCCTAAGATGCCTAAGTGGATCAACTAAAGCTAACTAGTAAGCAAGCCTCTACTAACGAGTAGTCCAGAAATAAACCTCTACTAGTGGGTGACCCCTCTAGTCCTGTGATGGCACGTAATTATGGAACAATGGGATTCTACTAATAGTCTCATTCCCTAGTTAATGATGAGTTTCTGCATCTATCCCAAAGTCCAGTCGGTGCTAAGTGTAACTCTCATGGAATAATCATAAGCATGAATTATAAAGTCATTTAATATAGAGATATATTATATTAACCCATCCCATAGGAATCTATATTATTAATCATCAACATAAGAATGGCTCTTAAATATTGTCTATTCCTCTACTAATAACCTATCATCATCTCATAAGCATCGCTAGGCGGGTGACTCATATTTCAATCATGTGTTTGTTCTTGGCTTCAATAAGTCTGGTCTCACAGAATATATAAACATAAGTATAATTATGACATGCATAAGCTTGTAAATCATAACATCATAATAGGAGTAATTCATTAAAATCATAACCCCTTCAAGTGAGCATTTCCTTTCACAAGAGGGTGCATCATAATATCATAAAAAGGGTTTTATAATCTTGAATAATATTTATAGAATATCCATGGATTCACAACTTATTTTGTAGTCCTTAATCATTTATAATATTCATAAACTTGAATACTTATCATGAGAGTATATCATTTGAAACTATAATTTAAATAATCCATAATGTGATTCAAAGATTCATGATAGTTTAAGATAGATTTTCCAAAATCCATCAACTCATGCTATTAGATGAAAGTACATACTCATTTGAATATAATATTCATGAATGAAACCAAAATATAGTATTTAGTTAAAGATTTAACAAGATCCATTTATGAAATCATCAACCTAATGTAGTAATATGAAGGGTTCATAAATACTAGCTCATTTCATGCATTTCAAATGAATAAATGACAATTTTCAACATGAATCATGCATATTAGTAAGAATAAGAAGTACCCATAATAAAATAAACCTTGAAATTTAAAGATTAAGTTGGAAAGGGTTTTGGACTCCATGGGTGAAAGAACCCATGGATGAATAGACCTACATACCTTAGAGTAAAATAGAGAAGAAGATTGAAGGAGTCTTGGATTGGGTTAACATCTTGGAAGAAATTGGAGCTTGTTCTTCAATGGAGATTTTGGGTCTTCTTCCTTGAGAGAAAATTTTGACATGAGTGAAGGAGAAGATTATTAGGACATGGAAATAGGCTTTGGAGGGTGAATTTAGGTTAAAAGGGTTTTAAAAACCTTTTGGGAATGTAAAAGTATGGGTAGCAAACCTTTTTTGGGAACATAAAAATATCATCAAAAGTTAAAGAAATGACATTTTAATGAGTTCTAATGGAAAATTAGCGGTCTAGGGGTCCCATCACCAAATCGTTCAGTGGATCACAAAATAAGACCTTTATATCTCCTAATGTAATAGTTTTTGAGATTTCTCTGAGCCATTCGAAGATCACAATCGGTGATATGCCAAAATTCACAACCTAGACAAGCTTTAGTAAAATGATCATAACATTTTACTCCAAACTCCGAATTCGGAAAAATCAGATGAGTTAGAAAGATAATTCAAAAATATTTAATTTTATAGGTAGTGGGTCACCTAATTCATTATGTACTAAGAGATATGGCCATTTGCAGTTGACTCTTATACGAAGTTGTACTGAAACATAGTTGATAGAAATCCTTTGGACTTGGCTCTATGTAAGAGACGCCTTATGACCCCAATTCACATGTTATATACTTTGAATACCTAATAATTGATCCCATCACATTATAAGTCATCAATTTGGGCCTATACACGTACAAGAACGATTTGGGTCTTTGCTTAAAATTTGAGACATCACAAATGAACTCAAAACTCAACTTAAGAATTGTGGATAAATTCAAATTGAACTTAGTTGTGAAGAATTAACATAAGGGTGCATGTAAAAACTAATCCTAATGCTATGAATAGCCTTACATACCTAGAACATGGAGATTAGAATAAAAACTCAAAGAACAATGCTTGAACCTAGCCTTTTCTCCTCTCCTTTCTACTCTCAAAAGAGTTTAAGTCTAAATGGGGAGAAAAGGGTCGTGAGGTACTATTAAGGGCCTCAATATAACCACAATACAATGAAGTTTCATTCAGAAAAGGATGGAAAAAGATAAAACTACCCTTCATTTTACTGTCAAACTAAACGATGAAATCCCATCTACAGGTTGTGGTCCAGTCGAGGGATCATAGTTGGCCCTTTCCTAGATGGATGGAGGGTCTTAGGGTTGAGTATATGACCACCCTTCAATGCTTCATGCAACCATTAATAGGTCATAAAGAGGTCTCTCCCTGTCAAACTTTGGAGACTATGGGTTCATACTTCAGAACTACAAAACGTGGACTATAAATAGTAGTCCTGATTATGGGTTGTAGACCCTTTCTTATAGTTCGACTCAAACCTTAGAAATTTTTTCATGATATTAAGGTTGGGGTTCTATGAACTCCTTTTTATCACTCATAAGATGAGTTATGGGTCATAGATTAACTAGTAGACTCAACTCCAAAATTCAAAATTTGACCAAGTGTCAAGTGTAACACATTGCATGTTGAAAGGCCTGGAAAATGGAAAAGTTGTTAAATTTTGAGACTGGTTGGTTTCATAAGCCAATCTACGGCTCATGGATTGGACTATGGGTTGTAGAAAGGTCTCATAGACCTGAGTCCAGAAAGTTGGAAAAATGTTGAGTTTCTAAAAATTATTTCACGAAGGATAGAATAGGTTATGAATGGAACCATGACCCATGGATTAAGTCGAGGATGGGACCCTGAGGATGGAAAATTCTCCAAGTCTAGAGGTCAATCTGTAGAAGGGTGTTACGGCCCATAAATGGAACTACAAGTTGTGGATGAAGTTTTATGGTTCCAAAATGCAATTTCTAGTAGTTGAATATTTGTGACACACATTCCACGAAGGCAAAACACGACCATTGGATGAGTTTATGGCCCGTGAATAGTGTCCCTTGAATGACTTTACCATTTTTAAATTAAAGGTTTTTTGGTCATTTCTAATTTATTTAACTCCTAACCTACATTGTTTTTACCCTATTAAATAACTTAAACTACTCAAACCCTATAAAACCTATTCCTAATCCATTTAAACTCATTCACTCTCAAAACCTCTCCCAAAATTAAAACATTTCTCTCAAAGAATTCTCTCTATTGAAGTTAGGGTTTGAAGGTTTGCCTAAAGAATTTTCAAAATTGTTTCTTCAAGTTTAGAAATTCTCACTTGAGGTATGTAGGGATTCATTAATTGACTAGTTTCATCTATGAAGTCCAACTCAATTATCCCTTTTTCTCAAAGTTTAAGCATGAATTTCTATGGGACTTTATGACTTGATTCCAAATGGTTGGATTATGATTTTTACATGATGATTATACCTATTCATGCATGAATTAGGAAGGATTACCTAATTTCTATGATTTCCAAGTGAAAGTATATGATTTCAAGCATATGATGATTAGGGCTTGTTGAATTGATGTGAATTTCTTTACTAGTGATTTAATTTAATTTCAATTGCATGATTTCTCTTTGATTTTCATCTAATTGCATAATTTTAACTCAATTTCTCATGAATCCACACATGACCCTAATTTCCTATGATGAAGCTATGGTTTTCATTAATGTGATTCTAAGTATGAAAAATATATTTTAATGATGATGAAGATGATGCTATGATGATATATTGATGAGGGTGACTTAAGACCCTAATATTAATGATATAATATTAATATGGGCAGCATACACACACTATATAAAAGTTATGTAGATGGACTATTACCATGATATGAGGTGTTTTCACGAAGCTATGATGTCTATTTTACAAGTTATGAAAGTATGATTTTGATAAAGTATGAATTATTGTCACGATCCGGATAGGGGGCCTAGATGTGACATGGCGAAAGAGGACCCAAAGACCCTCGATCAAGCCATCATAGCATCATTACA
>JBCEWC010001209.1:0-43285 GCA_038996855.1 Solanum aculeatissimum
GCTACATGTCTTAGCTTCCGCGTTTCCGAACCTATGATGAGGGTAATGACGCTATGATGGCTTGATCGAGGGTCTTCAGGTCCTCTTTCGCCATGTCACATCTAGGCCCCTATTCAGGTCGTGACAGGTGTGCAACCATTATAAAATCAAGGCAGGCCAAGTGAGGGGTCCCCTTCACGAGATGCATCACGGTCTATGGTAGGCACACTCCAAGGCAGCCTACTAGACAACCCCAACAAGGACCAAGGGCCCCTCCACGGCACCCTTCATGGGGCATGGAGGATTCCTTGAAAGGCACCTGGAGAAATATTCTTTTGAAAACAAATTTCGAGCTTTGATCGGATCTTCCAAGGTATGCGGTATTATAAATTATTGCTTTACAAGTAAGATTTATTAACCCAAGAACTTTTAAACAATAAGTTAAGTCCATGAATAAGACTTGACACTATCACATTATGTCATAATTTATGAGAAGCTCTATAAATTTTTCCTTAGAAGCAATGCTTAATCCAAAAATGCACAAAGAATAAGTTATGTCTTATGAGTAATAATTTACATCATTTACACTAAGTTTAACTTATGGGAAACACAATAATTATTGCCTTAGATCAAAACGTAGCTTGGGAGTTTAAAAAATAACTTATGCCTCATGAGTAATAGTTTACACTATATCGCTATGTCTAACTTATGAGATGCTCTATATATTTTGCCTTAGAGGCAAGACATAAACCCTTTTTTTACTTTAAAATTACAAGTTACTTCCCATGGGCAAAACTTGACACTACTACGTTGTGTTTTGATTTATGAAAATTTTATAACTCTTCTCTTAGAGGCAAGAATCAACTCAAGAACTTTCAAATAACAAGTTGTACCACATGTACAATAATATATACCATTTTTACTAAATTAAACTTATGGGATGCAATAACTTTTGGCTTAGAAGCAAAACATAACTCAAGAATTTTAAAAAACTATATATGTCTCATGGGTAACCATTTATACTGTTTCACTATGCTTAACTTATGAGAGTTTTATAACTCTTACCTTAGAGGCAAGACATAGATCAATAACTTCAAAACAACAAGTTATGCCTTATGGGTAAGAGTTGACTCTACCATATTGTGTCTTGTTTTATCAGATGATCTATTACTTTTTCCTTGGAAGTAAGACTTAGCCCAGGTCTTCGAAAGAATAAGTCAGACCCCATATAAAACTTGATACTACCACATTGTGTCTTAATTTATCATATATTCTATAATTTTTACCTTATAGACACGACTATAACTATCAAAATGGGCCAACCAAGTCCCACCTAGCCCAAGCCTAGTGAGCCAAGGAATTTGGAGGGATGGAATAGGCCGGATCTTCATTTGAAAGGGCCTTGAAATGACCAGCTCAATTCAACCCTAGTAGGGCTGGGGTTGGGGTGGGCCAACCTTTTTTTAAAAAAAATAATATTTTTTTCTTTTCAATCTAAATTTAAACTTGAAATTCCATCAACATATTAAATTTTTCGACATGTCTAACGAAATTATATGAAAGAACATAATCTTTACAATCATAATATGCATTATACATATGATTAGTGATGCTTTTAATTACAACCTCATATCTGAATATATAACATCAAGAAATGAAAAAAAATTCAAATTAAATAAACAAACAATGATCATATTTGAGTCATCCTATGACTAAAGAAAAATAATAATTTTCTTACAAATAAATAAGTAAAGAAAATTTGAAAAAATAAACTTGTAAACTAAAAAATAATTACGCCCTATAACTTTAGTTATTTAATTCAAATTAAATAATCATTTTGGCCCATGGGCCAACCCCAGCCCGACCTCAGTCAAGCCTCAAGGTCCAAGGGCTTAGTTGGGCGGGGCTTATAAGCCCTAGTTCTAAATGAGCTTGAAAAATCATATCTCAACCCTACCCCAATAACGAATAGGGTTGGGTCGGCCCCATGGACTAAGCCCATTTTGATGGCTCTAGATATGACTTAGTCAAATGATTTTTAAAGAATAAGTTATGTTTCATGGACAAGAGGTCTTGATTTATGAGATATTATATAACTAATGTCTTAGAAGTAAGACTTTTTAAAATCAAGAATTTTCAAACAAGAAGCTAAGCTTCATGATGAAAATAAAGAGTAAAAAAAGAGAATAACTTCTTTTAAAAAATGGAGAAAAGAAAAAACTTAATAAATGAAAGAAAAATAAGGAAAGAGAAAATATAAAAAAGAACCAAAAAGAAGTTGAGAAAAATGGAAGGAAAAAAGTAGACAAAAACCAAAAAAGCTTTCTTTTTTAAAAAATAAAGAAAGAGAAGAAAGAAAAAAAGGAGGACAAGAAAGTTGAGAGACAGTTGAGTATGGATTTTTAAAAACATTTAAGGTATAAAAGGATGAAAATGTACTTTTACTCTACTTAAAATGGACGGAAAGTCATTCAAATCAATATCTGTTAAAAACAAATGTATGTCCATGTGCATATTTATCAACTAGTTATAAATTTATGACTTACTTACCTACTAGTTGTAAAGTAGGACTTTCTTACCATTACTTACCTACTAGTTGTATCAAATTTGTGTCTATAAATAGACATTACTTTCTATATTAAGTAATACTAAGAAATATCATAGAAGAAGAATTATTACTCTCTATTTCTTTGCTCTTTGGTTTGATTTTAATATTTTGCCTTAATTTTATAACGCGTTATCAGTATGAGACTCTATACAGTCTCAAAATTTGAAGACCAAAACTGAAGGCTAAGGTATTATTATTTTACTTATATTCATTATGGTTAATCTTACTAAACTTGAGTTTGTTGCCCTTCATAGTTCGGGAAGAACTATCTTTCAGGGTACTAGATGTTGAAACTCATTTGGATGCAATGGATCTCAGAGACACCATTAAAAATAATAATAAAGCATCAAAATAAGATTGTGCTAAAGCAATGATATTGTTGCATCATCATATTGATGAAATTTTGAAAATTGAATATCTCACAGTCAAGGATCCTCTTGTTCTGTGGAATAGCTTGAAAGAAAGATATGACCACTTGAAGATGGTCATACATCCAAAGACACGATATGATTGGATGCATTTAAGGCTACAAGACTCTAAGTCTATTCATGAGTACATTCTTCCATATTTAGAATTACTTCTCAATTGAAACTATGTGGAGATACCATTAGTGATGTTGATATGTTAGAAAAAAATATTCTCCATATTTCATGCTTTGAATGTGCTCTTACAACAACAATATCGAGAAAAAGATTTCAAAAAGTACTCTGAATTGATTTCTCATCTTCTCGTAGCCGAACAAAATAATGATTTGTTGATGAAAAATCATGAGAATAGACTTATTGGGTTGACACCATTTCTTGAAGTGAATGAGGTGTACGCCCACCACGCTAGGCATGGAAGAGGTCGTGATCCTAGTCGAGGACGGGATGCGGATGTGGACGTGATCGTGACCATAATTATGACTAAGAACAAAATTCTTTCCCTGGTGTTAATCATTCACCAAAGAAAAATCAATATAGAAAGGAAAAAGAAAAATATGAGAAGCGTGAAATAATTAGAACAAACTGTTTTTGATGTGGCAGAAGAAATTACTATGCACGTGATTGTCGTACTCCTAAACACTTGGTTGACCTTTATCAGGCATCACTAAGAAAGAAGGATAAAAATTCTAAAGCTAATTTTATAGATGGAAATCGTGTTGACTTCACACACTTGGATGCGACAGATTTCTTTGACCATTCTGAAGGAAAAATAAGTCACTTGATTGGTGATGGCTCCATGAATGTCGAAGAATATAATAATGTTGTTTAATATTTGCTAATGATGATATTATTAATATTTATTATCTTTGTACTAGTTATAATATAAAATATTATTAATAATAATATAAATATTTCTAAACTTATATGTGTATGTTCATCAAGTCTCTTTAGAAATATTTTGAAAATATGAATTTTTAATTTTGTTGGTTCAAATAAAATAATAACAAGTGAACCTTTTTTATAAGATGATTTTAAATCTTACCATAGTGCCTACTTTGTGCACGCACAAAATTCTTTTGAAAGAACTGAATAGAATATACTTATTAAAATAAGATTGAAAATGTGATAAGTATGTATAAGTAGTAAAATGGTTGACTACCTAAACTATTGCAGTAAATATTTGGTTGAATATATTGGTATAAAGTAGTAGATAAAATCTTTGGCTAAACCATAACTATTAATTCAACAATTGCAGTAAAGTTGCATAATATTTGAATATATAGTAGGTGAAAGTTTGACTAACTATTATTGTTTAAATTGAAAAAAAATAATTTAAGTCATAAATGTAGGCTAAGGAAGACCTATAATAATAATAATAATAATTTACTTTTCATATATTACCATCTAAAATGTCTTCTGTTGGCCAATTAGGTCTCGTTTGATTTTTTTTTAGAGATTTTTTTTATTCTTTTTGAAGATATGGATAATTCTTAAAGCAAGTTATCTATTTATTAAGACATTGCTTGATTGACTCTGGCACAATGCACACGATATTCAAAAATGAAAAATATTTTTCTCATTTAAGTATGGGCAGTATAAATGTTTCTACAATTTCTAGTAGTGCAAATTTGATTGAGGGATTTGGGAAAGTTATTATAATTTTTCCCAAAGGAACTAAATTCACAATAAATAATGTTATGTTCTCTCCTCGATCTCGGATAAGTTTGTTGAGTTTTAAAGATATCCGTGAAAATAGTTATCATATCAAGACAATTGATGAAATGGGTCTTGAATACCTTGTTATAACCAAAAATGTCTCTGGGCAGACATATGTAATAGAAAAGTTTTCAGCATTATCTTCTGGGTTGTATTAGACAAAGATTAGTGCAATTGAAGCACATTCTATAGTAAACCAGAAGTTTACTGATACTTTCGTGTTTTGGCACAATCGTCTAGGACACCCTGAATCCATTATAGAAAATTCAAATGATCATTCATTAAAGAATATGAAGATTCTTTTAAATGATGAGTTTTCTTATACTGCTTGTTACTAAGGCAAGTTAATTATGAGACCATAACAAACAAAAGTGGGAATTGAGTCCCCCGCGTTTTTGAAACGTATACATGGGGACATTTGTGGACCTATTCACCTACCTAATATGTCTGTTATCATCTAGCAACTTGACATTTACAAAATTACTGGCACAAATTATACGATTATGGGCACCATTTCTTGATAATTAGATTAGAATAATTCACCTTGACAATGCTGCAGAATTCACATCCCAAGCATTTAATAATTATTGCTTATTAATTGGGATAAAAGTTGAACATCTTGTAGCTCATGTTCACACTCAAAATGGCCTTGCTGAGTCATTAATTAAACATTTGCAGTTGATACCAAAATCATTACTTATGAAAAAAAACTATGTTGCCCACTTCTGTGTGGGATCATGCAATTTTGTATGATGCAACATTGATTTATCTCAGACCGATAAATTATCATAAGTTTTCTCCATTATAGTTGATTTTAGGTCAAGAACCTAATATATCTCATTTAAGAATTTTTGAGTGCGCTGTGTATGTGCCTATAGCACCACCATATCGCACTAAGATGGGACCTCAAAGAAGGTTAAGAATATATGTTGGGTTTGAATCACCCTCCATTATTCGCTATCTCGAACCACTGAATGAAAATATGTTCATTGTGCAATTTGCAAATTGTCGATTCGATGAGACAATTTTTTCAAAATTAGGGAGAGAAAGCAGTGAAATCAAAAGAGAAATTTTGTGGAAAGATCCATCTTTGTCTCATCTTGATTCATGTACTTCTCTTTATAAGAAAGAAGTACAAAAGATTATTCACTGCAGAAAATTGCAAATCAAATGCCAGATGCATTTACAAATTTGAAAAGGAAATCACACATTCCTGTAGAAAATGTTCCAATTCGAATTGATGTCCCTGTAAGACCATCTGCTAGTGCCATAGCCAATGAGTACAAAACACGCCTGAAACGTGGTAGACCATTGGGTTCTAAGGATCAAAATTTTAGAAAAAGAAAAAAAAATCAAGATGCTACTATGAATGAACCTCATATAAAAGTTCAAGATATGAGTAATTCTAATACCCTTGAAGGGATCAATGAGCTTGAAACTCAAGAAAATGAGGAATTATCCATAAATTCAAGTGAGGCTAAAAGAAATCTGAATCAATTAGAAATAGTAGTGGATTATGTCTTTGCTTATAATGTTGCAACAACAATTATGCAAGATAGTGAGGATCTTGAGTCTCAATCTGTTGCAGGATACCGACAAAGAAATGATTGGTCAAAGTGGCAGATGCAATTCAATTGAAATTGAATTCACTTGTCAAACGTGAAGTCTTTGGACCTATAGTTCAAACACCTAATGGTATTAAACCTGTTGGCTACAAATGGGTCTTTGTGCGAAAAAGAGATGAGAAAAATGAAATACAAAGATACAAGGCACACCTTGTTGCACAGGAATTTTTACAAATGCCTGGTGTTGGTTACGAAGAGACATACTCACCCGTTATGGATGGAATAACATTGCGTTATCTCATTAGTTTCACTGTCCATGAAAAACTTGAAATGCATTTGATGGATGTGGTTTCATTCTATCTTTATGGATCACTTGATAATGAGATATACATGAAAATTCCTGAAGGATTTAAGATGCCTGAATCATATGGTTCAAATCCTCGAGAAATGTATTCAATTAGATTGCAAAGATCATTGTATGGTTTGAAGCAATCTGGACGTATATGGTATAACCGTGTTAGTAAGTATTATGTAGGGAAGGTTATATAAATGATGCAATTTGCCCATGTGTCTTTATAAAGAAGACAATATCAGAGTTTATTGTGCTTGTTGTTTATATTGATGATATAAATTTTATTGGAATTCAAAAAGAGCTTTAAAAGGCAATTGATTATTTAAAGAACAAGTTTGAGATGAAAGATCTTGGAAAGACAAAATTATATCTTGGCTTGCAGATCGAGCATTTGACAATTGGTATTTTTATTTATCAAGCTGCCTACACAAAAAAAAGTGTTAAATTTTTTTTATATGAATGAAGTACATTCATTAAGTACTTTGATGGTTGTTCGATCACTTGATGTGAATAAGGATCCATTTCGACCTCAAGAAAAGAATGAGGAAATTCTTGGTCCTAAAGTACCATATCTTAGTGCAATTGGTGCACTAATGTATCTTGCTAACACTACAAGACTTGATATAGCCTTTTTGGTTAATTTATTAGCAAGATATAGTTCTGCTCCCATTAAGAGGTATTGAAATGAAATCAAACAGATATTGCGATACCTAAAGGGGACTATTGATATGGACTTATTTTATTCTAACAATTGCAGGCTCGATCTTGTTGGTTATGCTGATGCAGGGTACCTATCTGACCCATATAAAGCTCGATCTCAAACATGCTATGTGTTTATATGTAGGGGTATTGTTATATCTTGGAGATCTACAAAGCAGTCTATTGTGGTCACTTCATCAAATCATGTTGAATAATAGCTATTCATGAAGTAAGTCGAGAATGTGTATGGTTGAGATTCATGATATATCTCATTCGAGAAAAATATAGTTTAAAATGTGACAAAGTACTCATAATTTTATATGAAGATAATGCAACATGTATAGCACAACTAAAAGGAGAATTTATAAGAGGAGATAGAACAAAACACATTGCGCCAAAGCTTCTCTACACACACGAGCTTTAGAAGAATGGTGATATCAACGTACAACAGATTCGTTTGAGTGACAATGTTACTGATTTATTCACCAGGTCTATACCAACTGCAACTTTCAAGAAAATGGTATATAAGTTTGGAATGCGAAGATTCAAGTCTTTGGATTGATGTTCCCATTAGGGGGAGTTAGCAAATGATGTACTCTTTTTTCCTTACCAGGTTTTGTCCCACTGGATTTTCCTTGTAAGGTTTTTAACGTGGCAACAAGTAATGCGTATTACAAATAACTATGTACTTTTCTTTTTACATGAACATCCAAGGGGGAGTGTTAAAAACAAATGTATGTCTATGTGCATACTTATCAACTAGTTGTAAATTTATGACTTACTTACGTACTAATTGTAAAGTAGGACTTTTTTACCATTACTTACCTACTAGTTGTACCAAATTTGTGCCTATAAATAGGCATTACTTTCTATATTAAGTAATACTAAGAAATATCATAGAAGAATAATTATTACTCTCTATTTCTTTGCTCTTTGGTTTTATTTTATTATTTTGTCTTAATTTTATAACAAGATCATTATATTTGAATGATATCTTGTGTAATTCCTGCTTTCTCCCCTTGTGGATGCTGACGGAACAATGCGGCAAACATTACTAATACATAATGTTTCTTATGTATTAGTAATATAGGGTCTTTAACTCTTATGCAATTATAATGGGTGATTTTCTCGTGGAAAAAACTAGTCTAACGTTAGTGACTATTTTGATACAAAATAAATATAACTGACTTCAATAAATAATGAATCAATATATCATGATCCCTTGTAATTAATTGATCACTTTTATCCTATATCAGGTTAACGAAAGAAAACTGGTTTTCCTAAACACATCATAAATAAAGTATGCCAGATTTTCTTTACCAAGAGAACAAGAAAATCAGACGGAGGCACTGAAAAAGCTTCGAATCATAAAAGCTACCCCCAGTGTCAATATTGCACCCCCATAATTTCAATAATTGTTAGTTTTAAGAGGAAAAAAAAATGCAAAAATCCAGGTGAGGGGGCTCTTGGAAGAACTCCTCAGTGTTGAGCAGACTCAACTAGTCACTTCTAATCATAAAAGCTAACCAACAAATCATGAATAATCCAATCTTATACAACCCCGTCTTAATGATGTATCCTAAGCTGCCTTGGACTTGAGGGCCTTTTTCTTTGGTAGCCTTCGGTTAATCGAGTTCTTCATCCCCACGAAAAACAGCAAAGCACCGAGGAATGCCACACACTACACAAGGAACAAATCCAATTTAACTTATGTTTGATGCATTAGTTCACTTGTCAAAGTAAAAAACAGTAATTTGACAAACCTGGAGGAGCTCTTGTCGAACAATGAAATACTGTGGTTCTACAAGGTTAAAGTGGCTGAAATCGTGCAGAAAAGGTGTAGAGATTATCAAGTAACATATCTGCAGTATTGAAGACACATGATTGAAGGTTAAAACATAGTGAACAAACAAATCTAAACGAAGGTGTCAAACAAGAGACTGAAATTCCTAACCAGTAGAACAGCACCAGTGAAGCTGCCAAATACTAATAGCAATCCACCCAATCCTTTTAGAGCCATGAATGCCGCTACCACATGCCTAACCTGAAAAAAGTGATTCACAACTGTCATTTTTAAGATGGAGAAAATAAACTCAACTTATCTAGTGACATAGGAAGCATAGCAAAAATAAGCATTACATCAATTTTGGGTGCCCCTGCCCCCAAATTGGATTCAAGAAATTCCTGCAGACCAGCCACTTTGGGAGCCAATTCCTTTGCAGCAGGACCACCATCTTCCCCAAATTCATTGAACCTGCAAAATCACATTTCACAATGCTGAAAGGCATTCGCTGGGAAGAAGATCACCAATCATTTCAATCCACATTAGTTTAGAAGGCAAAAATATCTGCAACATCATCAAGGAAGAAGAGGAAATTTTTTAAGGGGGTAAAGATGCTAAAAAATTGTGAGTTTGTTGCTTTTATGTGGACTGTTAAGAGTGATATCATAAGAAGAAAGATGCAAAGATGGTACATTTTGAGTACATAGGCAAAATACTTCAACAATAGTCTAAAGAATTCCCCCACCCACCCCTCAAAGAAGGCTCTCTTGATGGGAGTGGGATGGAGCTAAGGAAACAGTAAAACTCAAAAGAAAATCACTAGCACCATTTTCCCACGCAGTGCAATTAGCCTTTATTACTGCCTTTGTTACTCCACTGCAACTTACGGGCCGTTTGGTTGGCAACATATTATCCCAAGATAATTAATTCTGGGATAAGTTATCCTACCATATATATGGGATAACTTATCCCATCACTAAGACAAAAGTGGTGGGATAAATAGTCCAAGGATTACCTTATACCTCCAACCATACATGGGATAAAATAATCCTACATTTTATCTCGGGATTATTATAACTTATACCTCACACCAAACGACCCCTTAAAGTTTTGAACCATAAACATTACTTGCAGTTCTTGGATCATTTTACAACATTAGCATTACTCAAGAAAATACAGTAATTTAATGAACCTGCTGCAAAGAATGTAATTACAGCTCGAGGGTAAAGATGAAAGTTGTTTGCATATTTAAAAGTTGAATCTGAGGATATTTATTCTGGCTTATTACGACTGGAGGGGGAAGGTAAGTTCTATAACATAAAGACCAGTTTTCCTGTGAAATCCCAAAGGAGTAGGAACTTGGAAAGAAATTACTAACCACCAACAACAGGAGCATAAAAGTAGCAAATATAGCATTAGCAATCTAAAATCGTTAACTGAACAGAAAGGAAAGGTTTTAACCAGAGCTGAACTGAACTTTTGCCCACATCAGCAGCAAACAGATTTCCCATGACAGAAGGCAAATCTAAAGAACATCAAGCAAAATATCACCTTGCTTCACAAACACATCACATAAATTTTTTCCACCAACAATGCAGCAACTAAGCTATCTTGAGAGAAGGAAGATAAAAGCTCAAAGTATCAGATATGATATCAGTACCTAACAATGCAAAAAGTGGTGAACTACAGTACATGGGTGCACCACTTAAAAAGAGGAAAAAAGTGTATTTACTGGAAATTGATCCTTAGTCCTCTAGGTAAATAACTTAACCTTCAACCAAGTGCACCATTTAGTCTTCTTGTAGCATGGGTGTCACTAGATAATACTAATTAATTACTTTCACATTCAAAGAATTAACTATTCCTATATTTTATGTATATTTTTTCTAACTTAATTTAATGTATATTGATATAAATAAAGGGTAAAATGGTAAAGTTCACTAGTGTATTAATAATTTCTTAATCACTATGTAAAATGGAAAGTGCCCATATTATATGGGACGGAGGTAGTATTATACTAATTTTAGAAAGTACATACATAAAACGCCTAGTTTTATGAAGAGACCCCAGGTTCATGTGCCCCCATTTTTCCCTATAAATTTGCCCCTGAATGCAAACCATATGAAAATGTGGAGCTTAAACATTTCTTTGTTTAGTTAAGTTTTCATTTTAGCCTACTATTAGTGGATTCCATGTTATGTTTTATACTCTGACACTTCTGGCTTTCTCAATCTGGTCACTCGGCTATCCCACCCTATAGATGTCTTCCAAACAGCTCAAAGTTACATTTAGCTCAGTGCGAGCCAAGTCAACTGAATCTGATGGCCACTTACTAATCTATTCAACTGAATCTGATGGCCACTCACTAATCTATGATAGATCAAAAATTGAATAGACTATCTAACTCAAACACGGGATAAAGCAACACAAAAAAGATCAAGGTTCTTCCTCCAGTAATAGACATCTCGGGTAACAGTATTTCCATACACAGAGTAAAATGCCCCAAAAGAAGTTATTTGCGACAACCAATTAGCACAAAGGGGTTCACATACACCCACCACATAATAAACTGAAAGACATTTTCAATAACCAATTAGCACAAATGGGTATACATGACTAACACATAAAGAAGCACCCTCAAAGAAATGAAACCATTACCTGACCTTCTTAGGTAGTTTTCCCTAACATTACAGAATAATCACCCATTCCAATAATAACAACATACCCAGTGAATCCCACATGTGGAGTCTGGGGAGAATGGTGTATACACAGATCTTACCCCTAACCGTCTGGGGTAGAGAGATTGTTTCCGATAA
Organism: Solanum aculeatissimum; assembly: GCA_038996855.1. Lineage (NCBI taxonomy): Eukaryota > Viridiplantae > Streptophyta > Magnoliopsida > Solanales > Solanaceae > Solanum > Solanum aculeatissimum. Next base: position 11,944 of record JBCEWC010001209.1, read on the forward strand.
GACCCTTGACACAAGTAAAGCATACCAAAGCAGATTTGTAAAAATAACCACTCATTCCCGAGGTTCAAAAATCAAAATACGGTTCTACCATGAAGATGTGGAAGAATAAAGGAAGTGGATTAGGGGAATGATGATGGCCCTCAAAGGCAAGTGCTGTTGGGAAAACAAGCTCCTACCCATCTGGTTAGAATCAACTTAAGAAACCTTTGGCCAGAAGCAAAATCAGCTTGGCCCCAAAGGAAATCAAAACAGCAAGTTAGACTCAATCCCTGAACCATTACCCAACATGAACTTCATAAAGATTGGAAACTGCCCTACTACTTGCCTTAACAGAGCAGTAGAGACCAAACAGAAACTTCATACGACAGATAAGAAACCTAAAGAAGAAATAACATAATGAGCACCCACTTTTTAACTTCCAATACGACCTTTTCCACCCAGCTGGAGCTGGTAGAAAGGAGATTCTACATACAATTAATTGTATCTAAAACAAAACATCAAGTTAAAACCAAACATACCAATAATTAATACCCAACTTCAGAATAATATCCAAGATTTACAAAGCTCAAATCTTTTTTCCCTTTAAGCTTCAATAGATCATCAAAACCTTTTCCTGCTTCAACCATATACTCATACTACACAAAACCCACATAGGACAGCACCATATTTGGCTGGATCTACCAACACCCATGTACTTTTTACTTCACAGCACCCTAAGTATTGACAAAACATGAAGGAAAAACACAGAAAACCAGGAAAGCAAACAAAAATTCCAGTATGTAAAGAACAGATCTGCATATAAAGAAAGAGAGAAAGAAATAATACATTTGCCAAGCAGATAGTATGAAAACTGAAGCAAAGAGGACCCTTCCAAGAAATGACAAGAACCCCATTTCCCTGCTTATGCTATGGACTCTTTTGACTCTCCAAGCTGGGGCACGACGCTAGGAGAGAAGAAGATTGAATGAGGAAGAGCGTGGGATGGCTACTTTATCGATTTCAATTCTCAATTTATTACTATTAATAATGTTGGGAGAGGAGAAGGCTTGAAGCTTTTTTTCCCTTTCTTTTTGTTTTGCTTGTCAATTTTCCTATCTTTTTCAAACACCCACATCTTCTTTAGCAGCCTAATTTCAAGTTTTTTATTTGAAGTTTTACTTTGTTACAAGAGTTTCTTTTTTTTTTTAAAATGGTTTGAAAATATGATTACAAATCCCTTATTCTTCAAAAGTTAAGATTTAAAATTATAATTTTAGCTTTTCTGTAAGTTTATATTTTGGACAAATAAAGAAAGTCACCATTTTAAATTTTGCGGAAAAAATTTCATGACGGAAAAAAATTGTTTATATTAAGTGAAAAGATTAAATTAAAAAATAACTAGTTAATATTATTGTTAATTAGTGAATCTTTATGAAATATGTGTATATGAAAATTTGTAATAAACTAGAGAAAAGACATAAAATTCCCTCCAAACTTGATAAAGAAACTTATTTTATTACTTAGCGTTTAAATACCACTTAACAACTTTCAAATGAATTAAATATCAATCTGAGATCATACCATCACTCTTACCTACCATATTAGCGCCACATCAATGCCATATCAGTGCTACATCAATAATTTTTTTTATTCTTTTGTTTATTCACCATCTTTACTCTAACACTTTAAAATTAATTTATATTTTCTAAACTCAAAATTTAAAACGTGGACCCATTTTTACCACCCCTTCCCCCCTCGCTTCTTTCTTCTTCCTTTTTCTTCATCATTCTATCCTTCTTCTCCATTTCATCCTTCACGGCTCATTTTTTCTCTTTTCACCATTCAATTAGAAAGAAAAAAAACCTTAGAGAAGATGGGAGAATAAATTTTTTTAGAAAGTCATTTTCTTTTCTTTTCTTTACAACTTATATGAAACATGAATGCTATACAACAAAATTGATAGGTCCTTTTGAATCACAAATATTAAAAAATTAAAATGAGTCATTCAAAATTCAAAAAAGGTTAAACTTGTGACATTCAAAATAAAGCGGAATTGCCGTTAATAATATGACATTGACGTTGTATTTTGGTGACTACTAAAAGAATAATTGATTGAAAATGGTGTATAGATGTGGGATAAAAATGGAGGTCAAGAAAGGTATCAATGGAGGAAGATAAGAGTATTGAGGAAGAAAAAAAAAAAAGAACAAAAATTAAAAGATTTTAAAAAAAAGGGGACTCACATTTTTAAAAATAAATCATTTAGATAATTTTTAAAAAGTTATTATATCAAGAAAAAAGTTATTTAAAATATTAATTATATATATTGACCAATAAAAAAATATCATGTGTTTGATTTATATAAATTCATACTTTTTTTTATTTTTTCATGCGCTTTCAGGAGAATGTATTCACTCTTTTTGCCACGTCAACTCTTAGGGGGTGATTAAATCATTTGAAAATTGTTAAGGAGGTATATGAACACCCATGTAATTAGGTGTTTAAGTAAGTTTTACTGCCATTGGGGATTTTTATGTCTTTTTTCGATAAACTATTATTGTGACATTTATTTATAAAAGAAAGATGGAGATATGACAATGTTTTAAAATATTTTGATATTTTATTTATAAATTATAATTTATTCATTTGGTAAGATTACAAAATAATTAAATATTTTTATAAATTATGGTGCTTTTATGTTTGCTACCCAAAAAAAAATACAATTTAAAAAATTTAAATTTATATCCAAATAATATTTTAAATTCAAATCAACATAATTTCAAATTATTAATGGCAAATCATATCCAAACAAATCTTACTTAGAAGTTACTTTGATTTACCCATTGTTCCCCTCTATTTCTATCCATTAGAGTGAACGAAATATGCGATATGTATATTATCTTTGCACATTTGGAAGATTATATAATATTAGAGGTGTTCAAATATCTTGAATTAATGTTCAACAAAATGAAGTGTATCATATAAGTTAATATACATTGAACTAACTTATGTTTTCAATTTGTATGTAGATGACAACATGCATCTAATTTGTTCTGGTACAATTTACTATTTTTCTTGCTTGCTTTGTTTTTATTTTTAACTCATGACAAAAATGTACCCTCTTTCGTTTTATATTGATTGTCATATTTCATCTTTTGAGATTTAAATTATACTTCATTCGTTCATCTTTACTTATCTACTATATTATTTTGAAATGTTCAACAATACTTATCCGATTTGTAAAATCAATAAATATTTTATTATTTTGTGTCTAATTTACCTTTATTATTAAATAATTTTTTTTAATGTTTAGATGACTTATATTTAATAAGGGTAATTTGGTAAAATTGCTCTATAATTTACCATTTCTTAATTTCTATGTTGAATAAATAGTGGACAACTATTGTTGGACAAATGGAGTATAAATTTTGATCAATATTTTAAAATATATTTTATATCACACTGAAATGAGAAAAGTTGTAACTTAGTAAAGTAATAATTTTCATATAGTTTTAGTGATTTTTCGATTTATTTTTGTACTGCCCATTTTTTTAATTTCCCGTGTTTGCTTACTGTTTCGCGAGTGGTTTTTATTTCTCATTCTTGCTTATTGATCATTGTTCCTATATATTTTACTGTTCCATAATTATTATATCGTTGGACTGTTGATTTCGACCCTTGTATCTTCTTGATCTATTGTAATCTTTCGAGTTATATGTTTAGTGGCGGTTGGGGACTGATGGTGGACTAGGATAATGTCTTCAATTGGGGTCGGAGGCGAGTGATAGTAAGTGTAAGAGGGGAAAGAACTTTCTTAAGTTAAGAGTAAGGTCGTGGAACATAGGGTCACTTACAGGGAAGTCCATAGAGCTAGTGAAAAATCTTAAGAGGAGGCAGATTAATATAGTGTGTGTTTAGGAGATCAGCTGGGTAGATATCAAATCTCGGGACGTGGAGGGTTTAACTTATAGTACTTATGAGGCTCTAGGTATAGAAATGGAGTAAGTATCTTAGTAGACGAGGACCTTAGGAACTATGTGATTGGGGTTAAGAGGATTAATGATAGGATGATGTCGATTGATAGACTTATTATGAATGTTATTAGTATTTGTGCGTCTCAAGTGGGTCTGGATGAGGAAGTCATAAAGTTCTTTTGGCAAGATTTGGATGAGGTTATGAAAGGTATATCAGAAAGATCTTCATTGGGGGGAGGGGACTTTAATGGGCATATCGATACAACTTTTAGTGATTTTGATAAATAATATTCATAGGGCTTTGATTTTGGGGAGAGGAAATGAGGTAGGGGGAGTCTCTCTTGGATTTTGTTAAAACCTTTAAGTTGGTTATTGCAAATTCATATTTTTCGAAGAGGAAAAATCACTTAGTTACCTTTCGTAGTACAGTAGCTAAGACTCAGATTGATTACTTTCTCATTTGGAAGGGTAATAGAGGCTTTTGTAAGGATTACAAGATTATTTTGAGTGAAAATATTTCCACCCAACATAAACTTTTGGTGATGGATTTAAAAATTAAGAGGGATAGACGGAAGAAGGTCCTTTATGACCAACTGAGGATTAGATGGGAGGGTCTGACTCTTGCCTTTTCTCAAAAAATGTAAAAGAAGTTGAGTAGTTTGAAAGTTTGGAGTAGTAGTGAAGATGTGAATAAAAGTGGGACATGACTGTTGGTTGTATTAGAAAAGTAGTTGTGGAGGTACTAGGGTATCGAAAGGGACATCTGGTAGATGTCAAGGTGATTGGTGGTGGAATAAAAAAGTTCAAGGTAAAGTGAAAGCTAAGAAAATAACCTTTACAAAGTGGTTGGAGTATATGAACGAGGATAAAAAATGGAAGCCTAAGGATATATATAAGACGACGAAGAAAGAACTGAAGTCGGTGGTCACAGTGCTAAGACAACAATGTTTCAACATTTGTATGGTGAGCTAGGGAGAAAAGATAGGTACAAGAAATTGTATGAACTCTTGAAAGAGAGATAGAAAAAGTCGAAGACTTGGATCAAGTGAAGTGCACCAAGGATGAGGATGGTGAGGTATTGGTGAATGAGACACCCATTAAGAAAAGTTGGCAGACTTACTTCCACAAACTTTTAAATGAAAAATAGGAATAAAAATAGTGATCTGGGTGATTTGTTACACTCTGATAGTTATTAAAATTTTGGTTATTGTAGGCATTTTAGGGTTGAAGAGGATAGACATGCTATTAGTAGGATGAGTAGAGGGAAAACGATCCCCAATGCAATTCCATTGGAATTTTGGAAGAGCACCATCAAGGATGGTATAAAGTGATTAACTAGGTTGTTTAATGTTATATTGAGGACCGCTAAGATGATTTCACGCCCCGAGAGGGTACCCTTGGCATGATCGACACTCAGAAACCATTGTTGGCTCCCAAGTGAACCATATGGTATTATCACATTCATCCAATCCTAGTTTAACATATCAACAGAAGACTAAAGATGAAAAATGTGGACAATCTCAATATATAAAGGTCATAGGCCAATAATCAAACTCTAATTTTTTGACATAAAAATAGTTTTAAAAATATCAATCAAGAGATAAAGATCTCAACATCAACTCTTCACTATCTAGTCTATGAAGCCTCTAACTCTACTATCCAGATGGTGCCAATGACAGGCTCATGACTACCTCAAATCAAATAAAAGAAAATCTAAACTTTAGTAGCTGGATAATAGTAATATGAAAATCCTCCGAAAACAAGGAGGTCTCACTAATCAGTTGAAATACGAATAAATCCTCAATGATTGCGCCTGTTGATGACCCCTAATACCTGTCTCTGCATCATGAAACGATGCAATCCAAATGGACGCCAGTACGTGGAATGTACGAGTATGTAAAATGGTTGAATGAAACAGATATCAAGGTAGAATACTATCAACTCAGATAACTCAAGAGATAAAGAACTCAACCAAGAATGTCAAATATCTATCTAATGCAAGAATAAAGAGTAGACAATGGCCCATCAATATCAATCCCAATCCAATCCAATCAACTCAGAGTACTATCAATATAAAATTTTTATGAGAGTTTCTCTTATCCGACAACAATCACTTATGAGCCAGTGATCGTACAAAAATCTCATTAATGTTGTTACAACTGTCCATACCTTGACAGGGTAAAAACACCTTGAATCCCTCAGGGATCCAGACAATCGAACAAGTCCTCTATTATTTCAAGGACTGATCAACTCAAGAGGAAATATCCAACTTAGCGGTTTTATCCTCACCTATGTTTGACGACGTAGTTAATGAGTCGAGTCAGATTTACTCTCGCTCAATTCAATGCTTGATACTCCACCCAAGACTCAATGTGCATAAACAATCAAACCCAATCAATCCGATCAATAAGACTCATAAGAGCTCATATCAATTCGATTAGTGAGACTCATAAGAGCTCATATCCATCCAATCAGTGAGACTCATAAGAGCTCAAATCAATCCGTCAAATCAAATTAGTTCTCAATCATATCTTTCAGCAATTCGACTAATCAATCCTATCGACCTTTCAAGAATAAATTAGACAATCATGTAGGAAGACTATCAATTAGACCAATTTTTAGAGTTCAATCATGAAGACTCTTAGGAAATCAAGCTCTATCAACATCATCACCATATAAGGGAAGTTTAGATTAATCATTAAGGGGACTATCAGTTTAGACCAATCGTTCGATTTCAATTGTGAAGACTCTCAAAACTATCAAGTTCTATCAATCTATCATCATTCTCACATCACAATCACAATCACAACCATATTGTCAAGGCTCTAGACTCAATTCCTAGGTTCATTCATGCAATATTTTATGAAAATAACATATAGAGTTTTATGAAATAGCTTATGAAAAGTATTTAATCAATAAAATCAAGTTTATGATGATCATCAACAATTGAAAATACATAGAATATACATAATTTACAAGAAAAAAAATCATAGATAACATGCAATAAGACTCAATACTCTTATCTATCAATCCATCTCAATCAAGGGGCACATGGAAGAACAAATCCATGCTTTAGTTTAGCCTTACATATCTGGGATGGAGATACACAATCGAATTCGCAAGAAATTAGCCTCAATCTTCTTGTACCCTATTCTCCTCTTTTCTTCTTAGTCCTAGTTCTTAAGATGAATTAGCATAAATGATTAAAAATTCACGCTCAGGAATAAATATAGGGTTGAAAACGACTTCAAAATGACATGGTTTTAGTCTAGAATGGGTGGAGAAAAGACTAGAATGCCCTTGCTTTTAAAAATGATCGTCAAGTACCATAATAGAGCAAGTCCGCGATGCAGACTTGTTGCGCTTCAGGTTTTTTTGATAGAAAACTTAAAATGCGTTCAAAAATTATTTTTCCATCAAATAACACATAAATCACAGTTGTCAATTACGTTTTATGTGTAATTTTATGTAAATTATTTTTTGATCGATTTTCTAATCTCGTAGAAATAATGAGATAAAATTTAAGTGCAAGTCCGCAATCAATTCGCGATGCGGACTTTTCACACACTTTTCTAGAATTGCATCTTTGCCCTGAAAAATGATCTTTTGGTCCGATTGCGCTAAAAATCAACCAAGACCCTTTTTCCATACAATTTTCATGCTGATCGCATTTTTGACCTTAGATTTGCCAAAAGAGTTTAGGAAGATGCGTTATAAAACATTCTCTCATCCAGGAGTATTTTGGTAATTTTACTGGGTGTTACAAATATTCGCTGAATGGAGGAGGAGTACAATGATTTCATTGTACAAGAACAAGGGTGATATCCAAGACTATAATAATTACATGGGTATTAAGTTGATAAGCCTCACTATGAAGATCTGAGAAAGAGTGGTGGAGATGAGTGTGAGAGAGAAGTGTCTATTTCCAAGAATTAGTTTGGATTCTTGCCGAGACGATAGACTAGTGAAGCAATTAATCTTGTTCAAAGATTGATGGAGAAATATAGGAAAAGAAAGAGGGATCTTCATATGACATTCATTGATCTTGAGAAAGCCTATGATAAAGTTATAATATATGTTCTCCGGAGATATTTGGAGATGAAAATTTCTTTTATAATGTATACTAAGGTGATAAAGGACATGTATGATGGAGCCAAAACTCGGGTAAGAACAATGGGATGAGACACAAAATATTTTTATGTTGAGATGAATTTTATCAAGGATCTGTGTTGAGCCTTTTTTTTTGCATTAGTGATAGATGGGCTAACACAGTCTATTCAGAAAGAGGTTCCATAGTGTATGATATATGCAGATGACATAGTACTGATTGATGAGACTCGAGGTAAAATTAAGGATAGGTTGGAGGTTTGGAGACATAATATGGAGTCTAAAGGGTTCAAATTGAGCAGGACCAAAAAAAATACTTGGAGTGTAAATTAATGTTGCGAGGGTTAAAGTGGATACGAAAGTGAGGTTTTCCACTCAACCTATTCCCAAGAGAGAAATCTTTAAATATCTTGGGTCCATCATCCAGAGTAGTGGTGATATCGATGATGATGTCATGCATTGTATTAGGGCAGTATGGATAAAATGGAGGCTTACCTCTGGAGTACTGTGTAATAAAATGATACCACCTAAACTTAAAGATAAGTTTTACAAAAATAGTGGTTCGACCGTCTTTGTGGGGTGGAATACTGGCGAGTCAAAAACTCGCATATTCATGAGATGCAAGTTATGGATATTAGGATGTTGAGATGAATGTATGATATACTAGGCGTGATATAATTAGAAATAAAGTTATTCTGGAGAAGGTCGAGGTGGCCTCTGTGACAGATAGGATGAGAGAACCGATACTGAGATGATTTAGACATGCGTAGAGGAGGTATGTCGATGCTCCTATTAGGAGGCGCGAGAGGTTGGATTTTAGGAGTTATGCAGAAGGATAGAAGTAGACCGAAAAAGTATTAGGGAGAGGTGATTAGATAGGATACAACAAAACTTTCTATCATCGAGACAATGACCTTAGATTGAAATATGAATGTCGCGTATTAGGATAGAAGGTTGATAGGCTAGTAGGGGAAGATTGTTATCTTGCTTTATGATGTAGTAGGTTAGTGGGATTAATCTTGTCTTTATATATTGTGTTGTTACTGGCTGTCATTTATTTTGCCACTTTTATTTTTATTTGTAGAATTATCATTGCTTTTTATTTTAATCGCTATTCTATATCTATTATTTTTTTCTTTTGAGGATGGTATATTTGAGCTGAAGATCTTTCGAAAATCGCCTCTCTATCTCTATGAAATAGTGGTAAGGTTTGGAGAAAAGGACTAAAATAGTTCATTATCTTGGGCTTGAACTCAAAGTCATCCATGTTCTTTTGCTTGAAGCACTAATAGTACACAATGTTTACTATAGTGGTGCATTTTGGTCATCCTCCAAATTATTTGTTAAATTTTAGCAGAATGTTTTTGACTTTAAATACAAAATACCATTTTTCAGTAACCTAGAAAACATGATAAAAGTTATTAATAACCAATAAATTTTACAAATTTTTTCACACCAATATATCCATATGCTCAAAAAAACGCTTGGCTCACAACCTCAAACAAAATCTCTATATTCATGATTATTATTTATCTTCGTCAAACTCTTCAGCGTGATCAAATTAATTCAATACCATAGTAATGCCTAAACTCAGCAATGAGGATGCAACCATCACACTAGATTGATCTCATAAAAAAATTGACATATTATCTTGAAGATGCATTTCACTCTTTCGTTTTTCTCCTCATTAAAGTTTTACGAATCATTATTATACTGCTTCATAATCATTTCTTACTGTTTTGTAAATCAGTTTTACTAAAACAGTGAAATTTTTATCTCTTCAAATCAAATATTCCTAATAAACAGATTTAGTAAAATGGTGTAGTATGTTAATCTGCAAACCAAATACAAAATCAAATGCAATAAATGGTGAAGTTTTTAATTTTTATATCTTCAAATCTAATACAAGATCAATTTGATAAACGGTAAAATATTTATATCTTCAAAATATGGATATACTGGTGTGAAAAAAATTGCAAAATTTATTGGTTGTTAATAACTTTTATCATGTTTTCTAGGTTACTGGAAAATTGTATTTTGCATTCAAAGTCGAAAACATTCTGCTAAAATTTAACAAAAAAATTGAAAGATGACCAAAAGTGCACCACTATAGTAAACATTGTGTACTATTAGTGCTCTAATCAAAAGAACATGTATGACTTTGAGTCCAAGCCCAAAGATAATGAATTATTTTAGTCCTTTTTTCATAAGATCTGCATACACTCTACCTCCCCAAACCTCACTTGTGAAATTTCACTGAATATATTATTTGTTTTCTGAATATCTATATTTTAGTTATATAATAATCAATTGATCCAATAGCATTTAACTTTAAAAAATCATCAAATTAATTTTGAGAAGCGAAGTATGAAAATTGATTCGAGACACTCAAATATTTGCGACTTCTCTAGGGACATATCTCCTTAATTGGATCTAGATTACAAAAAAAAAATCAATTGAAAACTCTACGAGCACTACATATATGATCTAGAATTATTTTATAATATAATGATCATAATTCGTGAAGGATTAATTAACAAACCCAAATAGTCATATTTAACCCAAAAGGACGTCCCTTAGTTACTGAATTAGTTAAATGAAACAATATAAGAAAGCAATAATTGAGAGAATATGTGGCTGGGTTTATTTGGTGAGATCTAATCTATAATTAAATACAACTATTTAAGATCTGACCCACCAAAAATTTAATTGACTGATTGGTTGTGTAGTGATAACACAACAAAACGCAGTACTCTATTCGTCCCATTTTAATTATTATAATTTTTATTTTTATAGTCAAATTATCTAAATTTTTATAAACATATAAAATATATTTCTTTTCATTATATTGATATGAAAAAAATTGCAATCAATAATACTTTTTATATAGTTTTTGGATAAATCTTAATTTTTAAATATCAAATTAATTTAATCTAATTTAACTCTAAAAATTAATCAAATGAACTTTCAAAAAACATAACATCACAACTAAAATAGGATAGAAGAAGTAATATTTTATAGTATTAGTCTGGTGCCAAATTATTGTTTGTATCACTTAAGCAGTCAATAAAACACAACTTGTTTGAATATATATAGCCTATACATTTGCTAGCTATTTTATAAATTATAGAACGTCCAAAGGTACTAGACTTAATTATCTCAATGATTTATTCCCCTGCCATTCCATGGAAAATAATAATTAGGAACAACACATATTCATCTTATATTGAGTAAATACAGGGAGAAAGGAAAATAGTAATAATATGCTTTTTTTTTAGGTTAAAATAGTTATATTAATATGCCTTGTATCTATCAAAGAATTTGTTTATAAATTACTATTTGAAAAAAAAAGGCAAAACGTTTCGATAAGAGTTCAATTTACATTTTAATACAAAATAAATAGAGAGTATTAAGAAGAGATTGGATATTAGTTTCTTCACCACAAAGAAATCGTTGATTAATTACATAATTTTTCTATTAACAATTCCAACTACTTTTGCCAACTTTGACTTGAACATGCCTCACATGAACATGTCACGTCCTTTTTTGAACTATATTCTAAACTAATAAAATTTAGCACGTGACATGGGTTTGATCAATATCTGTTACTACGTGTTTCTTGATTCATTATTTACATAATTAGAAGAGATTTTTAATGTCAGTGTTTACTATGACCCTTTGTTATTAGCTATAATAAGGTTTTGTTTGCAAGTCATGAATATTGCTTATTGTAGCTTTATGTTATGAATCAAGTCCAACCCAATGTGGATAATAAGGTTGTGTTGTTAGGATTAAGTGTTTAACAATACGCCAAAAGTTATAGTTAACAACGAGGACGTAACTTTATTTCTTAACTAAGTTCATTATGCAAGCGTCATGTTCAATCATGACTCTGACTTGGGCCACCCTAGCCTCCTCATGAGCCTTGTCATTGGCAGAATATTGACATTATCCAACAATCCCCCTCCTAACACCTACTTCATGCAACATGTTGCTCTTGAGAATCGAATCTATGACCTTGACTCTAATACCAATTGTTGGAAAACTTTATAGAATTCACCCAAGATCAATCAAGTAAATCATTAGACAGATATGAATTTATAAAAACAGTGAGAACACTAACATTGTTCCATTACAAGAATCTTGATTTAAGAAAATAAGATCTTCTAAGTCTTGATACTACTCTTAGTCTTTGTTGGAAAGCTTTATACAATCCACCTAAAATCATTCAAATAAATCATTAGACAAATATAAATTTATAAGAACTGTAAGAATACTAATCTTTCCATTGCAAGAATCTTGATTTAAGAAGATAAGATCTTCTAAGTCTTAATACTGCTCTTAATCTATTTTTTTCAGGGATAAGGTAGAAAAGAAGAGGGTCGTATCTGATTTAGGAATCAGATCCTTATATAATTCATCGAAGTACCTTTTCAAATTTAACTGGTACCTTTTTGGTTAGTCTCCATTAAAATTTAAAAAAAGTTCATAGGTTTTCAAGTTATATAAATTAAATCCATAGTAATAAACATTTATTTTGAAGGCCTAAAACTTTTACATCGTACAATGGGTTACTTTAATGATAACATGTCTATGTAAAATATATTAATATATGAATCCAGAAAATAGAAATTATTAACACATACAAGTAGTTATTAGGGTGACAAGAGTTATTGGATCAATAACAAGCAATAGGGTCAAGTTCATCTCTTTCTAGTTCTTACTGTCCTTTAATTCAGTCATTTACTTATTGTTATTTTTCAGAATTTCTATTGTATCCCGATTGTATAATTGGAATACATTTATGAGTTTCTACTAAGGATTAGGTTCTTCATATTGATGCTTTCATTTTCGTACCCTAATGGCAGTAGTTGTATTAGATCATTTCAGTGACAATGTTAATCTAGAGAATTTGATTTATAAGTTAGAGTGGTACTTCACTTTCCTAGACTTCTCTGAGGACTACCTTTTCCTTCTTGGTATTTTGATGGCGAGACCCTTGGGTGGTTCTATTGGATGTTTTGTAATAAATAATTTTTTGAGTGAAATCATTTTAAGAAAAAGTTAGTCTTATATTTTCAAGAACAAACTTATATAGTCTTCTGTGGTAGATGCTCCAATTACAAGTGTTCTAGCTTTGCTAGAAAAGATAGAGGACAAATATTTATTTATGTCTCAACAGGTTATAAAAGATACAAGGATTAGTGTTGCTATAGCCTTTAGCAGAGCAATTGTTTCTCCTTTGGTCAAAGAAAAATCAAGTTCTCTGGATAATGTCGAAGGCTATCTAGAGTTGTTTGGCAGTTTTATCGATAAATACTTAAGCCATGTGAATTATATATTCAATGAAATGTCTATTGAAGTTTTTACCAAAGAATCGAAGGATATATTTTTTTTATCACAGAGGTATAACCCAAGACTCTAATCAAAATACTTGATGAAGAAGCACCAAGCCTTGAACACAGTAAAGTCCAACTGTTTGATGAATCTTCCTCAAGAGATATGTCAAAGAGGTATATTACTGCTCTTTTTCTAGATTGTGGCTCTAGTAAAAAAAAATTAAATTTGACAACATATTTATTTCTAAATTTCCTTTGGAGAATAAAATTATAAAGAATCTAAATCGTGATAGATTTTTTTCTAAAGATTGTGACTAGCATTCCACTAAGTTGAAGGATAAATAAAAGAAAGACATTTTTCTTAGAGAGTGTTCAAGTTATATTAGGCTACTTAATACCACTTGAGATCATTACAATCATCAATTACATTTCTATTTATACTACTTGAAATGTCAATCAAAGAGTCTTGTGCAATAACTAGACACATGTCATAACTAGATATATGTATCATAATTCATTAGATACATGTATTAACTAGATACATATATTACTAACTCTTAAAAGACTTTTTCAAAAGTTAAGAGATAATATTAAAAGACTAAAGTCAAAGATAATATCCTTTTGAAGTCATTAATTCCAACACTCCCCGTTAATGTATTCACTTGACAACATCAATGCATTCTCGAAGATAGCAAAACTTTTCTCTAGAAAGTACTTTGGTGAAGATGTCAACAAGTTATTCTCTAGTTTGGCAATACTACAACTGAATTTGACATTTCTCTTGTGCTTCTTGGATGAAATGATACTTGATGAAAATATGTTTTGATCTTTCATGGTTGATCAAATTCTTTACAATGTCAATCACTGATTTATTATCGCAATACAAAATAATTCCTCTTTTTTATTTTTCACCAATGTAATCAAGAATTATACTAAATCAAATATCTTGTGAAGTAAGCTTAGCTGCTTAGACATATTTTGCTTTAGCGGTGGATTGAGTAATAACACTTTGCTTTTTTGATAGCCAAGAGCAAATACTAGAACCAAATAAAAAAAACATAACTAAAAATATTCTTTATGTCATCTATACTTTCAGCCCAATCACTTCAAAATAACCAATTAAGTTCAAATCTCCATCAAATTTGTACGTTATCCCATAATTCATTATTCCTAAAAAGTAGTACAAAATAGGTTTTGTTTCTTGCATGAATCTGAATAATAAACTAACAGCAAACATAATGTCAGGTCTTGTTGAAGCAGGATATAGCAAGCTTCCAATCAAGCTCGTGTAAAGTGAGATATTAATTTTTTTTTAGTCCATTATGTTTTCTGAACTTCTCATTTGTTGCTAATGGTATAACCATAGACCTGCAATCCATCATTTTAAATTTTTGAAGAATACTTTTAGTATACTTTTTTTGAGAAACAAAAATTACTTCTTTCACTTGAGAAACTTCAATACCAAGAAATAATGTAGCAATCCAAGATTACTCGTTTCATAAGTTTGCATCATATATTACTTGAATTTCTACATTATTTTCATATCATTTTCTGTAAAGAGAAGGTCATCAACATAGAGGCAAACAATGACAATGCTGTCATATTCTTGCTTCACATACAAAGTGACTTCACATTTACTTCTCTGAAAATTATTTTTCAGAAAGTATGTATCAATTTCATTGCACCAGGATCTTATCGCTTGCTTTTGCTCATAAAGGACCTTTTTCAGCTTGTACACCTTCTTCTTTCCCTTGAATAATTTTTTTTTTTTGAGATTGCTCAACATAGATTTCTTCATCAAGTTTTCTATTTAGAAATGTAGACTTGACATCAAGTTGAAAAATCTTTCATTGTTTTTGTGCAACAACAACGATCATGGTTCTTATTGTCTCAAGATGTGTAACTAGAGAGAAATTTTCATAGAAATCAATGCCTGGCTTTTACGTAAAACCTCTAGCAATCAACCTTGCTTTGTGCTTTTGAATATCTTCTTCTTAATTGAGTTCGATTTTGTAAATCTATTTTAGACTTGCAACTTCTCTTCCTTTGGGTATATTCACAAGGTCCCAAGTATTAATTTTCTCAATCACCCGAATTTCTTCTATCATGACTTTCTTCCAAACATCATACTTTATTGTCTCCTCATATCTTTTTGGCTCAATATATGTAAAGTTTCATCTTTGATAGATGTCACTCAACACTCTTATTCCTTTTGGATGTGGTTCTTCATCTTTTGGATTTGAGATTTTTCCTCCTTAAGGGACATCTTCTTCTTTCTTATCCTCTTCTTGACTTGATCCCTCTAAATAAATGATAGAAGTATTTTTCACCTTTCTATCTTTCTAATTTCATGCTACTTTTTTTTAATAAAAAATGACATCTCTACTAATAAAAAAAAAGTTTATTATTTTTGATATCGAGAAGCCTATAACCTTTTGTCACATCACCACAATCAAGAAATATATTTTTTTTTTACTCTTTTCATCTAATTTTGTTCCCTTTAGCAGGTATATGAGCATAATAAATACACTCAAAAATTTTAAAATGACTTACAGAAGATTTTATTCCACTCCAAGCTTCAATGGGTGTTTTTCTTTCAATGCCTTTGTTTGACAGCTATTGAGGAAGTACACTATTGTATGTACTGTTTCTGTCCAAAAATATTTTGATAGCCCTTTTTCATTTATCATTATTCTGACCATTTCAACAATGGTTCTATTTATTCTTTCAAATACATCATTTTATTGAGGAGTGTACCTTGCTATAAATTGCTTCTCAAGACCTTCATTTTTTCAATATTCTTCAAATTCTTGACTTGTGTATTCGTCTCCCCTGTCATTGCAAATGATTTTGATGTTGCATCATTTTTGCTTCTCAACAAGGGCTTTAAATCTCTTGAATGTAGCAAATATTTTTTACTTCTCTTTCAAGAAACCTAAGTCATCCTTGAAAAACCATCAATAAAGATTAGAAAATACCTTTGACTTCTCAGAGATGGAGTCATCATTTGTCCGCAAATGTTTGTATGCATTAGTTTCAAAAGTGCACTTGCTCTCCAAAACTTTTTCCTTTTGAAAAAGACTTTTTATGTTGCTTTCTCATAATACAACTTTCACATGGATCCACCTCAATATATATTTCAAAAAGGCTTTGCACCATGACTTTTTGCTTGAGAAGCTTCAAACCATGAAAATTCAAGTGACAAAATCTTTTGTGCCAAAGCTATGAATAATCTACAACTTCATTTTTGAATGCATTGTAATGAGGTTGTAAAGAAAATTTTCTTTTTATCATCTTTACTTTAACAATGATTTGATTTTGATCAATTTTATATAAATCTTATAATAATTATCTCTAAACATAGGAGAATAACCATTTTCATGAGCTGACCAACACTAAACAAATTTCCTTCTAAGTCAGGAACATAAAGTATATCAAGAATTAGCTTATTGCTTTCTTTTATGTTGATCGAAATGGTACCTTTACCTTTTGCATCAACTAAGGCAACATTTTTCATTCTCACTTTAGAAGTGATGCTATGATTAATTAAGAGGAAAACCTTTTCATCTCTAGTCCTATGATTGCTAAAACAACTATCAACATACCATTCATTATTTTTTTGTTGAAGCATTAGATTTAGAAGCAAAATTGTTTTTTCTTCCTTTTCTCCCTGCTTTCCTTTAAAGAAATTTGCTTGCTCCCGTTGCTTGTACCACAATCCTTCTCATTATGGTTGAACGTTTTAGTAAAGAATATATTGAGACTTGCCTTTGTGCCAATATTTTTTTGCATTATGATTAGTCTTTTTTGCAAAAAAAAAAACTAGTGCTTTTCTTACCTTTTCTTCAACTTTCTTAGTAGCCTACTTTGTTTTTGAACTATACTTCTTTTTGTATTGATTTTTTTGAGAAATTTTGAGAATTCTCATTGGTTCTGAACTGGAAAGCTATCTCTTTGGGTTGATCTTCATGAAAAAAATTTCATTTCTCGCATGCACGAAATGATTCAACTAACTCTTTGATGGAAAGCTTAGTAAGATATTTTGTCTCCTCAGTGGTGGCAACAATATACTCATACTTTTACAGTGACACTAACTAGAATCTTCTCCTCAACTTGTTGGTCAGAAATTGTATCACCATGATTTCTCATTTTATTAACAATATTCATAACTCTTATGCAATATTCATCTATTTTTTTTTCAAATTCTATCATCTTCAAATTTTGAAACTCTCTTCTTAAAGTTTGAAGATTGATGGTGCGTACCTTTTCATCACCATATACCTCAGTTTCTAGAGACTTTCAAGCTTACTTTGAAGTCTCACAAGTAGAAATTTTTGCAAAATATGTTCTTGAGACTCCCATTTAAATTTTGTTTAAGGTTTTTGCATCTTGACGATACTTAGCCTTAAGATTTTTTATCTCTGCTACTGTAAGTTCATCATCATCTTCTGGATCTTTATAGCCATTTTCGATAATAGTCCACAAACCTTTAACTTTCAAATACGTTCTCATTTTTATCCTCCAATATTTGAAGTCATTTCCATAAAAAATAGAGTAAAAACAATTGAAGAATCGACACCTTCATTTGTTTTAGATGCAACACCTTTATTTATTTTAGATGTTATAATTTGATCTTTACCTAACCCCAGATTAAACATGAAAAAGTGCTCTGATACAATGTAAAATTAGGTCTTGGCCTTGACTTACACCCCAAAAGCTAGCCCAAAGGGAGGATGATTGTCCAAGACTTACAAGGAGTCCACCCATCTCATCAACCATCAATGTGAAACTTTTGTCATTTTTCAACACTCCATCTCACTCTAGTGCTTAGCATCTGGTACATGAATAATTGTTTTTGGGGGTTCAAAATTGAGTGAGATGGGTCCTGCTCTTATACCATTTTGTTGGATTAATAGAAGGGAGATATTTTTTTAGAGAATGTTCAAGTTATATTAGGCTACTTAAGGACACTTGAGATCATTACAATCATCAATAACATATGTATTTATATGACTTATTATGTCAACCCAAGAGCCTTGCACAATAACTAGATATATGTATCACAATTTACTATATACATGTATTAACTAGATACATGTATCACAATTGACTAGGTACATGTATTACTAACTCCTAAAATACTTATTAAAAAACTAAGAGATAATGTTAAAACACTAAAAGTCAAAGATAATATCCTTGTGAATGCATTAATTCCAACACAAGTAACATGCTTTCAGATAAAATCCAACTTATTGTGAAGCATGGAAAATCTACAAATGTATTCAATGCTCACAATATTTTATGTCAATTTTTATTTAATCTTATTGTAAATTCCTCTATTGTATTTGTTAATCTTTGTGTGTGGGGTCTGGGGATATATTGCAAAAAGGCTTCAACAAGTTCTATAGATACAGTGAACATAGATCCACTACAATTATTGGGATCTACTGACATGTTTTACTTCATTTCATATGCTAACTCTACAGCTCAAGCATAGATTTCGATCGATAACTATGTATAAATTTCAACATTGTGGACATAATTGAAACTACAATGGTTAGTATAGATATAAATGGATTATCACTGACAACAATTGAAGGCAACAATGTTGATTCATTAAAGGAAGGATTACAATCTTCTCGTGACATTTTACACTCAACTACAAATACCTCAACATTTGATACCCATAAAAGTATGAAAAGCCTTTATTAATTGTTTAGTTCTACCTATAAGGACTATTGATATGGTCATGAGCAACAAGGGTCATACAGAGATTGTTAAGCAGTCTGCAGGTGTAGTTCCTGGGACAAGAATACAAAGCTTTGATTTCTACTATTAACATTGTTATGTTGTAAGTTGCTTGAACCTAACATGTATATTCTATTTGAATTGATCACTGAATTATTAGAAAAATATGAGGATGATATCTCTTTTCAAACAATTGATTTTGGAGTAAAGTCCCTAAAATTAGATGGTCTGTAATACTATAAAAAGAATTTTCATTTTAGATGGATAAATCACTTGTGGCGTGACTTTAAAATACAAATATTTTCACTAAAAGAAGAGGAGTTGGTTGTTTCTATCCATGTCATTTTCTAACAGAGAAGGCTCAAATTGCAACACGATTAATAGAAACTTCACAAGACCAATTGATGGATTTCTTCACCTGATCCAATTGTGCCAAATGTCATTTTGGACTCTTAGTGTCTGTGACACCCCATAATTCTACTATTATATGTACCTATGTTTTAAATCTTATTTCTACATGTGAGATGTGGATTAGGATCATAAAAGACTTCTAGCATTTAACCGAGTTCAAAACTTTTCTATTAAATGAGTATCTAGTGTTAGATTATATAAGGTCAACTTTAAATGATTATAACTCTTAGCACACAAAGAATTAGGTTGACCATAACCTACCAAATGAAAGTTCTTTGAATTAGCTTTTCAACACAACTGATTTCACCTCATTTGGAGTTTGGAATAAAATGTTATGATCGTTTTACTGAAGATTGTCATAGCAGAGTTGGAACTATGAAACCTATTACGGGTCATGGATTGAAGTACGACCCGTCTGGTATCTCGTGGAAAAAAGTTCTAAAAATCCAATTTTAAGCCCCAAACTTCACGGATCCATCTACGGGTCATAAAGGAATCTATGGGTCGTGATTTGGTCTCGTGAATCATTCTAGTAACCTCAAATTTTGCCTGAAAGTTTACGAAATGGACCCTATGGGCCGTGGAAGTTTCTACAGGCCGTAAGTGGGCCCGTGGATGACTTTTGATAGTTTTTTCTAAAAGGTTATTTTGGTCTTTTTCCACCCTTTTAAAACCTAAACTTTACATTTTTACACCTAAATAAAGCCCTAAATATGTCAATTCAGTCTTTTTACGCTAAATCACATCCTCCAACTTAGAGCAAAATTTCAAGGGAGAAAAAAGCTAGGGTTTGAAGCGAAAACTTGAGAATTCTTTCAAGCTGTTCCAAGACTCAAACTTCTAGGTATGTAAGACTAACCAAAACATGGATTATGTTCTTCCATGTGCGCCATAACCTGAATAGATAGAGTTGTGAATGAATTAAGTCTCCCATGACTGTCTCTTGAAGGTTTTCCTTAAATTCTGATGTATATGTATAAAGTATTACATGAAATTACTATTTTATGAATTAAATACTTGAAGTTAACTGATTTTACTTTCTACATGAACCCTAGAATGAATTCCTATTATTCTTGCATATTACACTTAAATGGGCATGCATGAGCATAATTTGAGCTTAAAAAGTCTATAGAATTTCTTGAATGTTTTTAACTTTGTTTTTGTTTGCCAGAATACTATGAGTTAGAATGATGCATGATCAAGTCTTTATGAGTCAAGAGTTGAACCTTAAAAGAATGTAACCAAAGAGTTGATAGTTCATGTGATGAATTAAGTTGACAAATGTCCAATGAGACTAGTTGAAAGAGTTAACCATAAGGTTGATGTCTTATGAGCATATTGAGTCTTGAGAGGAGTATTAAGCTCGAATTGAGTAAGAATAAGTCCAACTCGAACTCAATAACTACGTGACCAGCGCAGGAGATGATTGAACGGTAAAAATAGATGTTTCCCTATTGTCCTAAAAAGAGGAGTTGATGTTATTATTGTGGATCCACCGATGGGATGTCCTCTACCCTAGCAAGGAATTGGATAGATGTGGCAACGACATCGCTTTGTTGTATCATCAACGACTCATAAGTGATGGTTGTTGGTTAGAGAAACTCTCAAATATGCCTTGATAGTACTTTGAGTGGATTGGATTAGATGGCATATGAGTGGTCATTGTCTAAACTGTATTTTTACTTTAGACTTTTGACTTGATAATTGAGTTTCCTACTTTTGAGTCGAGTTATTTTAAGTTGATGTCATTATACCTTTACATGTTTCATTTTTCTATTTTACATACTCGTACATTCCATGTACTGATGTCCATTTGGGCCTGCGACTTTTCATAATGCAGAGACAGGTACTAGCGGTCATCAACAGGCGTCTCATTGAGGACCTATTTATATTCAGCTGATTAGTGAGTTCTCTCCTACTTTCAGAGGATATCATTTTTCTTTTCTAGCTTTGAGTTTTGACTTATTTATTTTATTTTGAGGTAGTTATGGGTCTGTTATTGACACAATTTAGTCAGATGTTTAGAGGCTTCATAGACTAGACTGTCGAGTTATGATTGAATGTTATTTTAGACTAGTCTCTTTTACACTAGTTTTACTTAGTTAATGGATAGACTATTGGGCCTTTGATTTTCATTATATCATTGAATTTCTTTAAGTATACTTATTCATTGATGTCTTCCACTATTGGAATGTGATTGAACAAATGTGATGAGGCCGAGTGGTTCGCTTGGGGGTTAGCAATAGTCTCTGAGTGCCGGCCACGCCAAGGGTACCTTCCCGGGGCGTGACAAACTTGGTATCAAAGCATAGAGTTCAAGTGTCCTAGGGAGTCTATGAAGCTGTGTCTAGTAAAATCTTATTTATGAGTATGTTGTGCACCGCACTTTATAAGCAGGAGGCTATAGGACATTAGGAATTCTTACACTTCTCTTGTATTCTGAGTTAGTGTGACAGAGTTTAACTCTATTAAAGTATCTATCTGATTCGTGCATTATGTGTTTACAGATCATGACTCCTAAGCATACCGCCACCCAAAGATAGCTTCAACCTCTAATGTTATGAATCCTCCACCAGAGGTGCCTACTCATACAGAGACAAGGGGTCGAAGTCGACCCGCTAGAGCCACCAGTGTTCGACAAGCACCTACTGCTCCACCTTCTCCTACTACAAAAGCTGATTTCAGAGGAGCTATCACTATGCTCACCCAATTGGTAACTGCTCAGAGTGGGAATTGGAGATCACAGGAATCTAATTCTAGCTCCCAAGAGACAACTTCCAACCAGACTTAGGGACTTTCTAAGGATGAACCCACCAGTCTTCACAGGGTCTAAGGTTGAGGAAGACCCCTAGAACTTTATTGATGAGATGTGAAAGATGTTGAAAGCTATGCATGCAACTGAGACTGAGAGAGTTAAACTTGATTCCTATCAACTTAAAGATGTGGCAAATGTTTGGTACAATCAATGGAAAGAGAGTCGAGGTGAGGATGTTGAGCTTCCCATGTGGAATGATTTTGAGAGTACCTTTCTTGACCACTTATTTCCATGAGAGTTGATGAAAGTGAAGGTTGAGGAGTTTGTCAACTTGAAGCATGAGGGGATGAATGTCAAAGAATATAGTCTCAAGTTCATACAACTATCAAGGTATACTCCAGAGATGGTCTCTGACATGAGATCTAGAATTAGAAAGTTCATATTTAGCTTGGGAAAGCATGTGACAAAGAAATACAAAGCGATATTGTTGATTCCGAGCATGGACATCTCTAGAGTTATGGTCTATGCACAACAACTTGAGGAGGATAAAAAGAGGGTCAGGGAGGAGAATTTGAGCAAGAAGGCTAAATTAACAGGGCATGAGTCTAGCCAGCATAAGCAAGGTAAGGGGGATAGGTCCTATTTTTAGAAGAGGCATTGGAATTATGCACCATCCTCAATAAGTGCACCAACTCCGAGTAGAAGGTATGATCAGAAGTCACCAGACTATCAGAATTCCAGAGCTCAGGGTTCTCAATCCCAAGCTAGTATGACTCAAGGTTCGAGAGGGAAACCATCACGTGGAAAGCATGGAAAACTCTACCTAGGTAGTGTCGTGAGAGCAAAAATGCTTGCTATAAGTGTGGATAGACTGGTCATTTCCAGAATGAGTACCCAATGAGACGGCAGGGTGAGGGAGGTAATAAAGCTCAATCTTTGGCAGGACCACTGACCAGTGGTAATCAATAAGGTGCCACTACTAATATGGGTGGGGGTATAAACCAACAGGATCAAGAAATTACACCAAATGTTGTCACGGGTATGCTTCAAGTGTTTTCTTATAATGTATATTCCTTGCTTGACCTAAGTGCCACTTTATCATGTGTGACCCCATATGTGGCTAGTAAGTTTGAGATCTTTCCTGAATGTCTTCTTAAATCCTTTAGCGTTTCTACTCCAATTAGTGAGCCTATCATAGCCAAAAGGGTTTATAAAGATTGTATAGTGTCCATCTATCGTAGGGATACTCTTGCTGATTTAATTGAGTTGGAGATGGTTGACTTCGATGTGATCATTGACATGGACTGGATTTACGCCTGTTATGTCTCTATCAACTATAGAACCTGGATGGTCAAATTTTAGTTTTTGAATGAGCCAGTTATTTAGTGGAAAGGTAGTTTTACGATGCCTAACGGTAAGTTTATTTCCTATGTTAGGGCCAGGAAGCTAATCTCTAAAAGAAGTATCTATCACCTCGTGTGAGTTAGGGCTGCTGATGTAGAGTCTCCACCTTTTGAGTTAGTTCCAGTTGTCAGTGAGTTTTCTGATATCTTTCCTGATGATTTGCCTGGAGTCCCT
Source organism: Solanum aculeatissimum (assembly GCA_038996855.1). Classification (NCBI taxonomy): domain Eukaryota; kingdom Viridiplantae; phylum Streptophyta; class Magnoliopsida; order Solanales; family Solanaceae; genus Solanum; species Solanum aculeatissimum. The sequence continues at coordinate 35,835 of JBCEWC010001209.1, forward strand.
CCTGATAGGGAGATTGAATTTGGGATTGATGTTCTCCCCGATACTCAACCTATATCTATTCCTCCATATAGAATGGCTTTCGCCGAGTTGAAAAAACTAAAAGAGTAGTTGAAAGATCTCTTGGATATGGGATTTATTAGGTCGAGTGTCTCTCCATGGGGTGCTCCTGTCCTATTTGTTTAAAAGAAAGATGGTTCCCTCAGAATGTGTATAGATTATCACCAATTAAATAAAGTGACCATTAAGAACAAATGTCCCCTTCTAAGAATTAATGACTTGTTCAACCAACTTCAGGGTGCCATTATTTTCTCCAAGATAGACCTTAGATCAAGATATCACTAATTAAAAGTGAGAGAATGTGACATACCAAAGATGACTTTTCGAATCCGATATGATCACTTTGAGTTTCTAATAATGTCCTTCGGATTGACCAATGCTCATGTCATGTTCATGGACTTGATGAATAGAGTATTTAGGAAGTACCTTGACATGTTCGTGATTGTATTTTTTGATGACATATTGGTGTACTCCAGAGATGAGGAAGAGCATGTCGATCACCTTTGAATTGTTCTTCAGACGCTCAAGGATAGTGAGTTGTATGCAAAATTCTCCAAGTGTGAGTTTTGGATCAAGTTCGTGGCTTTTCTAGGCCATATTATTAGGGGTGATGATATTCGAGTAGATATACAAAAGATTGAGGTAGTTAATAACTTGTCTAGACCCACCTCTCTAACTGACATAAGAAGTTTTCTAGGTTTGACTGGTTACTACCATATATTTGTTTAGGGATTCTCTTCTCTATCCTCACCATTGACTAAGTTGACTTAAAAGAAAGCTAAATTTCAGTGCTACGATGAGTGTGAGAAGAGTTTTCAAGAGTTAAAAACCATATCAATGATTGTACTAGTGTTAACTTTACCTGACAATTTTGTGATCTATTGCGATACTGCTAGAGTAGGATTGGGGATGGGTTCTGATGCAAAGAGGTAAGGTCATAGCCTATGCTTCCAGAAAACTTAAGAACCATGAGAGGAACTATCCAACTCATGACTTAGAATTGGCTACAGTGGTGTTTGCACTCAAGATTTGGCACCACTACTTATATGGAGCACATATTAATGTATTCACAGACCACAAGAGCCTGCAATATGTATTCACCCAAAAAGAGCTTAACTTAAGGCAGAGAAGATAACTTGAGTTGCTTAAGGACTACGACATGAGCATCCTCTACCATCTAGGTAAAGATAATATGGTTGTTGATGCTCTTAGCAGGTTTTCTATGGGAAGTACTACTCATGTGGAAGAAGACAAGAAAAAGTTAGCCAAAGAGGTGCACAGGCTAGCACGACTGGGAGTTCAACTAGATAAATTTGGTGAAGGTGGAATACTTATGCATAACGGGTCCACATCATCTCTTGTGGTAGAGGTAAAGGAGAAGCAAGATCAAGATCCCATCTTACTCTAATTAAAGGAAGATGTAGATAAGAAGAAAGTAATGACATTCATCAAAGGGAGAGATGGGGTATTGAGATACCAAAGTAGAATGTGTGTTCCAGATGTTGATGGTATTCAAGAAAGGATCATGGCAAAAACTCATAACTCTAGATATTCTATCCATCCAGGGTCTACCAAAATGTATCGCGACTTGAGAGATATTTATTGGTAGAGTGGGATGAAGAGAGATATTGCAGACTTTGTTTCTAAGTGCCCAAGCTGCCAAACAGTAAAAGTTGAGCACTAAAGGCCATGTGGAATACCCCAAAATTTTGAAAGTCCATAATGGAAGTAGAAGGTAATCAGTATGGATTTCATCACAGGCTTACCGAGGTCTCACAGACAATATGATTCGATTTGGATGACTGTTGATAGGATGACTAAATTAGCCCACTTCTTGGCGGTAAAGACTACTAATAGGACAAAAGACTATGCTCGATTATATATCTAAGAGATTGTCAGATTGCATGGGGTTCCTTTGTCCATCATATCAAATAGGGGAGCTCAATTCACTGCCCAATTCTGAAAGTCCTTTCAGAAAGACCTAGGTTCAAAGGTGAACCTTAGTACTATTTTTCACCCTCAGACCGATGACCAGGCAGAGCGTACGATACATACCTTGGAGGACATGTTAAAAGCATGTGTCATCGACTTCAAGGGCAATTAGGATGATCATTTTCCCTTTATTGAGTTTGCCTACAATAACAACTTTCTTGCGAGCATCCAGATGGCTCCCTATGAGGCCCTCTATGAGAGGAGATGTAGATCACCGATTGGATGGTTCGAGGTAGGTGAAGCAGGGTTGATTGGGCCAGACTTGGTACACAAAGCTATGGAAAAAGTAAAGATCATCCAAGAGAGATTGAGAACTGCACAGAGTCACCAGAAGTCCTACACTGATGTTAGGAGAAGGGACCTAGAGTTCAAATGAACGATTGGGTATACTTGAAAGTGTCACCCATAAAGGGTGTAATGAGAATCAGGAAGAAAGAAAAGTTGAGTCCTCGATACATTGATCCCTACTAAATTATGAAGAGAGTGGAAAATGTAGCTTATGAGTTGGAGCTACCCCAAGAGCTGACAACTATCTATCCGGTCTTTCATATTTCTATGCTTAAGAATTATTTGGGAGATCCGTCCATGGTTGTGTCTGTTGAGAGCATTGGAGTGAAGGATTTTTGAGTTATGAAGAGATCCCGGTTCAAATCCTTGATCGTCACGTTTGCAAGTTGAGAACAAAAGAGGTTGCATCTGTAAAAGTATTGTGGAGAAGTCAATCTGTTGAAGAAGCCATATGGGAAGTTGAAGATCAATTTTGTTGTTTATGAGTTACTGACAAGAATGAAGATCAATTCAAATCATCCTCTTTTTCTGGGTCAGGCTGATACTCCAGGATCTGTTCTCATTCCAGTGAAGCTCACAGGATTTGAAAATTATAGCTTGTGGAGTAGGTCGATGTGAATTGCATTGCTAGGTAAGCGAAATCTAGGTTTTAAGAATGGAACATGCAAGAAGGCTTCATATAATGCTGAACTACAGGAGCAATGGGAAATATGTAATGCTATCGTACTATCATGGATCATGAACACAGTCTTTGAAGATCTCCTAAATGGAATCATTTATGCATCAGATGCACACTTAATTTGGGAAGACTTGAAGAAGAGCTTTGACAAAGTGAACCAAGTAAGGATATCGAAACTACATAGAGAAATCATGATTTTGATGCAAGGTACCAATTCTGTCTCAGTGTATTTTCAAAATTGAAAGAATTGTGGCATGAATATGATGTATTAGTCCTGTCAGCAAGCTGTGGTTGTGAGAAATCAAAGGATTACATTGAGCATTTGAGTCAACAGAGGCTATTGCATTTTCTCAGTGGCTTAAATGAGTCATATGATCAAGCTAGAAGACAGATCCTCATTAAATCAATAGCACCAACCCTGGGGAAAGCACATACTATGATTGTCTAGGATGAGAGTCAACAAATAACAGTAGCAAACATGACTGCCAAGACAACTGAGAAGGTAGAATCATTGGCAACGCAAGAAAGTGGTATGTCTCTACAAGCAGGAAGAGGTAGAGGCTTCAAAAGAAGGAAAAAATTTGAACAATACAATTACTGCAAAATGAAAGTACACACAAGGGATAATTGTTACAAACTTATTGGCTATCCACCTAGAAGGTCATATGGTAATGGAAATGGTTCTGAAGGATGGAAAAAAATATAGGTAACTTTGATAACTAGAGAAATGAAGCTTCACCAAAAGTTAATCATACTGATACTGCATCATCATCCAAAAATACTGGTGGAGGTCATCTTGAAAAATAAGGACAGTTCTACAATCCTTTCTCTGATGAACAATACAGGCAAATTTTGAGTCTGTTGAACAAGGAATCAAAAGGTCATCATGCTAACATGGCAGGTATCATCACTTGTTTAATGTCTATGACTCACTGTCCATAGGATGAGTGGATTGTTGATTCTGGAGCTACACATTACTTCACTACAAATAAGAAGTTCTTACAAAATAATATTAGTTTAGATATTTCTAAGAAGAAAAAGGTATATTTACCTATAGGAGAGAAGGCAGAAATTACCCACACAGGAAATGCTAATCTGTTTGGTCAAGATACAGTAAAGGGTTTGTTATATGTTCCTGAATTCAAATTTAGTCTTTTATCAGTGTCAAAAGTGACTAGAGAGCTATCCTGGTTTGTTATTTTTTTCCCTGGTTTCTACATATTTCAAGATCTCTACAATAGCATGGTGAAGGAGATTGGTGGAGAGCAAGGAGGTTTGTATCTGATCAATGTAAGAAAATGACAAGATATGTTGGGAGCTCAACTAAAGACAGTACACATGACTAGTAACAGTGAAAATCATTGTCTTTGGCACATGAGGTCAGGACATCCTTCATCCATAGTTATGCAGAAGATACCAGAACTGAATAAAAGTATTAGTACTACTATAGATAGTAATTGTCACATATGTCCATTGACAAAACAAGCTAGAATGAAATTTTCAATTAGCACTTCTAGAGCTAAATTTCCTTTCCAACTTGTACACATGGATCTTTGGGGCCCTTATAAGGTGCCAACTCATGATAAGAAATCTTACTTCTTGACTATTATGGATGATCATTCTAAATTTACTTAGGTATATCTGCTGCAACTGAAATCTAAAGTAATTGTTATGCTCAAATAAATTTTATACATGGTAGAGAATCAGTTTGGAAAAATGATTAAGGTGTTAAGGGTTGACAATGGGAGTGAATTCTTTAATTCTAAATGTAATGATCTATTATTGTCATTGGGCATAATACATCAGATTAGTTGTCCATATGCCCCACAACAAAATGGCATTGTGAAAAAAAACATAGATAGATTCTAAATATGGCTAGAGCTTTAAGATTCCAGGCTATGATCCCTCTCAAATACTGGGGAATGTGTATTAAAGTTGTTGTTTACTTGATGAATAGATTTTCCTCTACTTCCATAGGAAGAAACACACCATATGAATTATTTTATCTTAAGAAACCATCACTTGGTCATTTCAGAGTGATAGGTTGTCTATGCTATGCCATCAATCTGGAAAAGGGAGATAAGTTTAGACCAAAGTCAAAGGCTGTTGTGCTCCTTGATTTCTCAGATTGATTTGACTTCAAAAAAATATGTTTATCAGTAGGAATGTTGTTTTCAAGGAAAGAACATTTCCTTTCCAGTCACCATCCTCATCATCTATTTTGCCTCCCACTACACATGGAGATTTGTTTATTCCTACAGATGCAGATGAGTGCATTGTTTCTCAAACAATGCCTTTTTCACCCTCAGAACCAACACTTGATATGTCACCAGCAGAAATAAGAGATCATGTGTTAGATCAAGGAACACAGGAAGTTGCAAAACCTAATGATGATTCCATTACTACTCCCATAGACACTGGTGAAACAAGAAGAACATCTAAACAACCTACATGGATGAAGGACTATGTTTGGAAGTCCAAGTCCAAAACACATTATAATGCTAGTTTGTATCTATTATCTGCCTATCTGTCATATAACAGGACCAGTACCAAGTATCAAAGTTATGTTGCTAAATTTTCTTCTCTTGTAGAGCCACAAACCTTCGAAGAAGTAGTTAAAAATGTAAGATGGATTAAAGCTACGAAGCTAGAAATCAAAACTCTAGAAGATAATAATACATGACAGATTGTTGATCTACTTGAAGGTAAGAACACAATAGGCTCCATATGGGTCTACAAAATCAAGTTCCAAGAAAATGAGGAAGTGGAAAGGTTCAAGGCCAAATTAGTTGCAAAAGGATATAACCAAAGAGAAGGTCTAGACTATCATGAGACCTTCTCACCTGTAGCCAAGATGGTCACAATTAAATCTGTCATTGCCCTGGCAGCATGCAGAGGTTGGGATTTGTTCCAAATGGATGTATTTAATGAATTTCTCTAGGGTGATTTATGTGAAGAAGTATACAAGGAAATACCTGAGGAATTCAGAACACAGGGGGAGACTAAGGTGTGCAGGTTGAAAAAATCACTATACGAGCTTAAACAAGTCTCAAGGCAGTGGAATATAAAATTGAATGAGGCATTAGTTGGAGAAGGATTTGTTCAGAGTACGTAATCATGATTATTCCTTTTTTACAAGAAGAAAGATGCAGATATTGTCATCATACTTGTCTATGTAGATGATTCACTACTCATAGGAAGCTGTAAGAAGATGATCAATGATGCAAAGAAAACATTGCACAAATAATTCAGAGTAAAGGACTTAGGAGAGCTCAAATATTTCTTGGGGATAGAAATGTTAAGATCTAAGTCTGGAATACTGGAAATATGTGTTGGAACTAATCTCAGAAATGAGACTTAGTGGAGCAATACCTGCAGCTACACCTTTGGAAACTAATTCTAGACTAACTATGAAGTTGATAAAGCTCTAGGAGATCAAGATGATGCCTTACTAACATATATTAGTTCTTATCAGAGACTAATGGGAAGATTATTATACTTAACCATAACAAGGGCAAACATTAGCTACATAGTACAATCACTGAGCCAGTTCATGCAGAAGCCAAAACAATCACACTGGAAAGTTGCTATAAGAGTAGTAAGATATTTGAAACTGGCACCAGGACAAGGAATTCTCATGAGTTCATTACCCAGTCAGGAACTATCATGTTGGTATGATTCAAATTACGCAGCATGCCCAAACACTAGGAGGTCTGTAATAGGTTACTTAGTCAAATTTGGAAATTTATTGGTGTCTTAGAAATCTAATAAACAACAAACAATATCAAGGAGTTCTGCAGAAGTTAAATATAGAAGCATGGCTTCAGCAGTGGCTGAGATTACATGGTTGCTAGGACTGATTCAAAAGTTGGGAGTAAAGGTGACACAACCAGTGACAGTAAGGCAACCTTATAGATTGCTTCTAATCTAATATTTCATGAACGCACAAAACACATAGAGATAGATTATCATTTTATCAGAGACAAAATCAAAGAAGGGCTCATTGAAACAATGTATGTGAGGACTGAAGAGCAACATGCAAACTCGTTGACAAAAGGATTGAACAAAGTACAACATAACTACTTGATCAACAAGTTGGGAGTTTTCAACATACTACACCCTCCAGCTTGAGGGGGAGTGTCAACACGTGGTAATTCAAAGTTGTTAATATTGTTACAAGTTAGTTAGATTAGTTACAAATTAGTTAGATTAGTGACAAGTTAGTTAGCTCAATAGCTAATTATGTACAACTGGCAAGGATGATTAATTAGATTGATAGCTTGAAATCTCTGCTATATATGTATACATCTTGTGAACTAATTCATTAAGAGAGCAATGCAATCTATTATCATCAAATATCTTCTCTCTCAAGTTAGGTCTGATAACCTCCATTAAAGAGTTAGGAGCTCATAGTTCCTTTTCACACAACTCCCCC